>JAOWBP010024854.1:0-22799 GCA_028571105.1 Tragopan temminckii | reverse complement strand
AGATGCATTCTGGGAAGAGAAGAAATGGTTGAACAAAGGCATCTGAAATCTCTGCAGAGAATGTAAAGCAACAGCTTGTTTGGAGGTGAACATCAATTCTGTGTACAGGTCAGCTACATCAATCCTGTCGTCTTTAGTGAGAAGCATCTGGCTGAGCAGCCCACAGAGCTCTGCTCCAAACAATTTCAGGGATGATGTCTTCTTGGTGAGAGTGGCCTGGGAGACCAGGAGGCTGAAACTTCAGAAGAGAGCAGAGGAGCTATCCTTTTGTTTGCTAGGCAATTGTGCCCAAATCCAGCTTGGTGGTCTTAGATGTTCTTCACTTATATGATGCTCTTTCTAAAGTAAGGGGTTTATTGGCTTGGTCTCTTTAATTAGAGGTGATTGACCTAACTCTAGCAAGACCTGGGTCAGTCCCTCAGCTCAGTACATTTTCCTTTCCCTGATCCTTACCCAAACTGTAAGATGAGATGTCTCCTTTTTCAGATTTTAGCCAACTTTTCCTTCTCTTCCTCTTCACCATTTCTAGAACCCAGGTTCCTGGGTGCCCAGATATGAGAAACTGCAGTTGATTAACTCTACATTTGTCTGATGTTAAATGATTCAGGGGTATTAGACTTTTCCGTACCTGCATTTTTAAATTTAGTTGTACCAATTAATTTTTATTACATTTGCCTCCTGGAGAAGACTCTCTTTTCCACGACACAGGAATAACTACTTTCTGAATAACAAGGGCTTCTTTCTGCTGTCACTGAAATCAATTGGCATTGTGTGCTGGCCTTCCAAGCTCTAAAAAGCAGCACCATAAATCTGAAATCAAGACTCCCTATAGGAGTCTGATTTATTTTCCAGCTGGTGCTGGTACATCAGCAATGCTTAGATTACCATACATTTCACACGCCCAGCTCTGTTCAGACACACAGCAGCAGATGAAATTGACTTGGTTTCATGAAACAGAAAGCAATGGTATGAAAAGATAAGACCAGGTTTTTTTGGATAAATTGGAATTGGGGTAGAGAAGACAGGTAGGAATGCGTGATTCACCCAGTAGGATCACACATTCATATGTCAGATACAAAACAATATCTTGATAGAGTTCTCTACGTGTTGAAGCAACAGTTTTGAGTAAGACTACTGGCCAATAGCCATGGGTAGGTAAATGCCCATGGACAGAGAAAGAAAAGGAAATATACCAAGCCCCTTGCAAACAGACTACAGAAAAAAAAAGGAAAAAAAATCACTTCCTGACTCTTTCTGCACATTTTGCACATTTCAAAACTAATTATTACAATGAGGCCATAAGTGAGATGTGAAGGTTAGGGTCATGTCTGATTATTCATTTCTAGGCTTAGCCGTGCTTCTCGTACTGAGTTAAACAATCTTGCCTTTAGACCCTGGAGAGCCAACTTTCAGGTCTGCCTGTACAATCAGGAACAAACAGCGAGGACTGGCACTAATGTGGCTTTCGAATATGCTTGCAGTTCCTTGGTAATGTTATATCAGAGGTGAATAACAATGCAGCTTCACACTGAGTTCAGAAAGGAGCCTGAGGGCTCAAGAGTGCCAACCACAAGTCAAGATTAATGTAAATCTTATCATAAAAAATGTAATGCAAGACAAATCTGGTCTGGGCTTGGGTTATTTATGACTGGATCGCTCAGAATTTATAAACGATGTTCAGCTGAAGTGGAAGCTGACTTCCCTCTCTAATAAGCTTCTCTATATTGTGTTACCTAGTGGAGGATTTTTAAGCATCTGTTTCATCAATGTAGATATTAAAAATAATATTTTTCGTCCAACTTGTGCAGTCTTAGTCCTGAGAAAAAAATGATTTTTGAAATCTTTTGGTTACTTAGAAAACCAAATATGGGTTACACGCAAAGAAAGGAGCAACTGTAGCGTGTCCAGTTTCTCCTGTTAGGAGGAGCAGAAACCAACTATTTGCCGCTTGCATTGCCAGCTACGAGCTGGTAGCCGCTGATGCCTGCCTTTATTCCAGCAGCCAGCGTGGCAGTGAATCTCTATGTAGACTGATCAATCTAAGCTACGTTTTAAGAAGTCTCTGTACCATTCCTCCCTCCATTTGTCTCTAGCATTTCATCTACTCTCATTACTCTCATCTTGACTTCTTTCCAAGTAGAAAGAGACATATTTTTCCCCACTACTTTTCCTAGCTTAGCTCCTTCGGGCTCTTCATGAAGCTGCCTCATCCATTCCTCGTTCTCATCTGCTCTTGAAATTGCAGTGACCATTTGATCGTTGCTGGATTCTGGGGGCGGACTGCCCAGCACAGAGCGCACAGTGCTTCCTACTCTCATTTGTATTCCTCCAGCAGCTCACTGTATCTGAGAATCTTGTTTGCTTCCCGCCGCTGAGCCTCTACAATGAGCAGACAGCTTTAGGGATTTTTCTGTAATCACTTATAAATCTCTTCCCTGGTCAGTGTTCTACAGCACCTCTCCATTGAACAGACACTTCCAGTTTCTATTACTCTTGTACTGTTAGGTTTGAACTCAGTATTTTACAGCAATGATCTGCAAAGATCTTTTGGCATTTCAGTTACTGAAAGGTAAAGGACTTGGACTCCCATGTTTTTCCCATTGCAACTCTTTCAGCCTACTGACAATGAAAAAGGTGGGGGAAAACTGTCGGAAAAGAAAATTTATCATAAAAAAAAAAAAAGATATTGTTTTTGAGAAGTGGGAAATATTTCTTCTCATGGCAAAAGCTCATTTGATCTAAGAACACTTCTAACTCTTGTAAGCAATTTTATTCAAGGGTCTTCCAAAGGTATTTATATGCCTGGCTTCCTTGGCTCCTCATGGAAGATTGTTGGAAATTTATTCCAGGGGCTGATATTCCTCCTGAGGGGTAAAACTGCATTTCTGTACCCCTGGCACCTCCTATATGTGATGGCAACTAGAAAAAATGAGTCTCAAAAGGTTTACCTTGTGCAGTGGAGATAAAACTCACAGCTATAACTCAGATACAAATTCTTTTTTGCATTCATTTGGTCTGAGCAAATGAACATACTCTGCCATGCGTTCTCTGTATTCTGACCTAGCAGAGATGCCATCTGAAAAGTTCTTAAATCAGTGTAACTCTGATGCATTTACCTCAAAGGAAGAAATTAAAGTATAATAAAACACGTATGTATGATAAAGCAAACTGCCTGGGTCAAGAACACCTCTAGTAGCAAACCAGCAGTGACAGACAGCTGTGCTGTGAGTTTTTAGAAAGTGAGGTACATCGATCACTCTTCAGCTGGCAGCTGTCACAGCAGATTAAGAAATCTTTGCTGATATCTTCCCACATAAAAGAAGGCCTCTAAAACTAAAGAGAAGAATTGCCAAACTGATAGTGAAGGTAAGAAAATATGGGGACGGAAAGGAATGAGAACTGGGGAAGAAAATTCTGTTTGCTGTTCACAAGGAGATACAGTATGCACTCTTCTTGGGGGCAGAACTGCATGAGAAGAGCAGTCTAGTCAAAACAAACATCTGATGGAAATGAACATCCCTGCGTCCTGATCAAACATCCCTCATGAAAACTGCACAGCAAGAAGTGTGAGATAGTGTTGAAATAGCATCTTTTCTCTGCCTTACTGTTCCTATTGCTATGTTTATTTGTATAAGTACAATCCAGTAGGTATCTAACATAAATTTGTTGGCTTTCTTCAGCCATGAACTGTTCACTTTGAAAGAACTTATGAGACATCTCAAAAACAAATTATGTCATTTTAGCGTAGATCATTCTTTTCCTTGGCACTGCAGTTCATCAGGCAACCTCTCAGACTCAGACAAATCCATGATACGATGTGAAGTGTCAGCCACACTGAGCCTCCTTTTCTACTGCTTTTTCAAGGCGTCCAAAGACAATCAAGAAAGCTGAAATTACTGCATTCTGACAGTTGTAAAAGGTCACCTAGTTAAATTAATTCATGTTCTTTCCAGTGCATCCTAATATACGGGAAAGAAATTAGCGGTCGTCTCAAAGTCAACAGGAACAAACCATTCCAAGCCGTGAGATTTGTGAAGAAAGTGACTGCAAGGTCAGCGTTGTCACTGCTGCTCAGAGGAACAGGAGGCTGAACCCCAGCTGGCCAGAGAATATGTTATTTATTGAGAAAAACCTTCAGGGTCTGCATAGCCCTGTGAAATCAGCTTACATCTGATCCATTAAAAACAGCTTTTATGAGAAGTTTCTTTAATTGCAAGCTTATCTCCTTCCAGGGCTTGCTGTGGAAGGGAGGCACATCAAACATCTTCAGGCGCTTCTGAGCTCTGAGGGCAGGGCTCATGGGGCTGCTCATGGGGCTTAAGTGGGCCAAGTCTAGACACTGAGGCACTTTTAATTTCTCATAAATTAAGAGATCGAGATATCATCACACAAATATTTAAATAACCATGGAAAAGGAGGGTTCATTAACTCTCCATGCAGTGCTGTACTTGGCCAGCCACGTCATATGGCAGACTGTTAGGATGGCATTTCCATAATAACAACATGACCCACAGAATCTGTTCTTAATATGTTCTGCTTCCTCTGCCATGCCAAATCTGTATGCCCACTCTGATGTGCTGTGCCCCATTTCTGTAGTCCCTTCGGGATGGACGGCTGGGACAATGATCCGTCCTGACATCTACCAGAGTGAGGCATGCATCCTTTTGTAGGTGCAAGCAGTTGTACATTAGATGTGTAGCATAGAACAGTGCAAAATCTCACGTTAAAAAAGAGTGCTTTCCTGTCCATATTGCTTACTTAGCCCTGCATGCATGTAGCACAGCCAGAAGGGCACAGAGCTCATGTAAAGCTCCGTGCTGGATGATCATTACAAGCCCCAGTGTTTTGATGGTGGTTTGGTGACCTCATAGTGTTTGTCACCCTGTGGGCCCACATTAAGAAGAATCCCTGATAAGTAGCATAGAGGTGATCCATAGAGATGATAAGCGGTGCTTAACAGCCTACAGAACATCTTGCTCTGGTTTGTGGTGAGGGGAGATGAGACAGCAGAGGTGTTTGCTGTTTCCCTGTGAGGCTGCTTGCTTCTGCCAGGAAAAGCTCAATGCAGCCCAAGCTCAGCCTTAAAAGACACTGCTACAAGAATGCCAAATGAATCTTTTATACCGTGGTGTTTCCCTATTAGAGTTTTATGTGGGTTTGTAGGGAGCAAGTGAGATTGCATTCAAATTTCATTGGTGCTCCTTAGTGAATTCTTCCCTAAAGGCATTCACTGCACAGGGATTAACAGTTTCCTAAATCATTTGCATTCTATCATTTGCTATGATAGAAATGCACTCATAAACTTCATACATTCAACTACAAAGCTTGCAGATTTCTGCTTGGTTTTGTACTTGATATTTTCCCCATGTTCAACCAGGGATCACTCTTCTAGTAGCTTTGAAGGTTCCTAATTAACCACTACAATTTGTTCTTAGCCAACGTGCATGCATTCAATTTTTACTTGTCACAGCCCAGTTCTGCATCTATCCAAATCTGAGTTCACCTTTCCAGGGGCCAGACCTGTACGTCTCCAGACGAGGTTCCATCAGCACTTGCTACCAGGCACGCTGCTTTCTGTTGCTGCCTGCAGGTATCTGGGCTGGAGATGAATGGGTTTTCTCACCTGGAGTGCAAGAAACACTTATGGCTTTCTGCCACCTCAGATGTGCTAATGAAATGCAATACATTCATCCTCATCACCCATTCTGCTGTTGTTCCCGCACTGAAATGTGCCAGCACTATTTTGGGGGCAATATCTAGATTCTTTGTTCTTGACTCTATTCTCACTGCATACTGGAGCACTTTTATTCTAGTTTTCTTTTTATTTATATTGTTAAAACGTCTTTTACCCCTTCATATCCTTTGGAAAATTTTAACTCAGCTTGATTTTGGAGCAGTTTTCTACATACTTGCAATAGGCTTTTTTCAACCCACTATGCTGGAACTCTTCCTTTCATTTCCCGCTGGTTGGGCTGCAGATTCCAGCCTGATTTTGCACCTTTGAACTAAAGCAGTTAGCCCTCTGCTCCATTTCCATTCCCAAGTTTGTTATTCAAACTTGATCATAGCAACGCTTCTCAAACTGAACTCTTTTAGATGAAAAAGGTTTTGACCTGTTTTTCTCTTCCCATTTTATTGACACTGGTGTTTTGACCGGTCTTATTTTCTACCACTGTCATTTCAATAACAATCAGTAAAACATGACTGCCTACCATTATTGCTCATGACAATTGCTGAAGACTCTAAACACAAATCTAATTGCTGGCATTGCTGGCCATGCCTTTTCTCTCTCTCTCTCTCTCAAAAAAAAAAAAAAAGAAAAAGAAAAGTAATAATATTTTCATTTTCAATATACTCTATATTGTATGTAATAAATAATAAAAGACAACGATTTATTGCTGTGCATATCCAGCTGTAACTTAGAAAACACTCCAGGATTCATAATCCTGTCAAAGCTGTACTTTCACTGCCACCCTTCCCTGACTTTGTCCTATGGTTTTCCCAACCTACCTATATTTGTAATTTCAGTGATACTTCCCTCTTTAGAAGAACGAACTCAGGGGATTCTGTTGAATTCTGGGGAAGTAGAGGAGGCCAGAGAGGAGACAGAAGTTCTCTTATCTGTTCCACAACTTTTTGCATTCAGATCTACTAGAAATGGACTGGTTGGAAAATGATACCATCTTGACCTACTAGAGTTTGTCCCTTCCTTCAGAGCAGCAGGTGGCTCTGAGAGCAGGTGGTCATTCTTCATCTGGGAAAGTAGAAGGTCATTTCTCCTTTTAAGGCAAAAGAATAAAAATAAAATGTTCCTGAATTCACAGTTCCACTTCAGGGAACAAATTCACTTTATGTCTTTTCACAGTTACCATAATTCTGATTTTATCAGATTGCATTTAATTTCCTTAAGTAAACATCTAAAGGTCACAAAGCATTCCGGCTGGTGCTTGTACATGTGTTTATAGATGTTTTCTTTTCAAATTAAGCTGACATCTTGATGGGTAGCAGATGTCTGATATCATAACAGTACATATGGGTTCATTCATGTGCCAGACCCAATCATCAGATGTTCTTGTGGGTATAGGGAAGAGACAAGGGAAAGGAAACTCTCTGTAATATCCTACCTTTACTAATGCTCACTGAAGTGCATTATTTCAACCAGAGATTCTGCCAGATTTGCATTTTAACTGTAAAATCCATTATTCGAGTTCTCTAATTTCACTTAGTACTTTATTCTGTCCATTTGTTGGCAGGCAGTCATGGCAACTAAAAAGGCTAAAAAGCTTTACAAATGTAAAACACAACACGAGAAAAACTCCAAACTGTGTGACACAGGCAGCCAAACACTTGGTCCTTACATCAGGGTAGCGAGGTATGCTGCTGAAAATCCTGGATGAATGGTACACAGAATTCCGGCCTTGTGCTATGCCTTTGGAATCTGGGCTGACTTAGGGGATCATGAAGAGGTTTCAGTAAGGCTGGGCCCCAAAGGTCTGCTGAGATATGATGTAAACGTGAATTCTTTGCAATCAAACACATTACAGTCTGCCTGGAAATCTATCATTTTGTTAGTGATCATCAGCCTGCCCTGGCTCAGACAGAAATGCTGCAGAGCAAATGAGCAATGGATGGGGCAGTAGGTGTGGAGGTGATGCCCTGCTGCCCGTGGGGGTGCAGCCATCGCTCACACTGTGCCACACACACCTTGTCTCCACTTACTGCTAACGTGTGGGGAACATCACTCAGTGCATGAGACAGCTAATGAAATGGTCTTCAGAAAGAGCTAGAGGAAATTCCTTGAAGCAGCTCTTTGGCTGAAAGGAATATTTTTATCACTAGTGCAATTGAAGGTCCTAACAATATTGAAACTTCAGTCTCCGTGGTGAGCAGATGAGACATTTATTTGCCTATCATAAACAAAAACTGGCTGCACATGCACTGAAAACAAGAATTCCTTAGCTCTGCTTGAGTGTATAGTTAGAAATTAGTATCTCTGCCTTACTTTGCATCTTATGGCCATTGGCTGGGTTTTACTGCAGTATTACAGCTGATGTGAGGACATCACCAAGCACAGACAGACAGTGATCAGAAGGAAAAGTCTTCCTCACAGTCTTTTATACTTTTTATTCATGCAGCAAAACAAATCCGTGCTTCACAAAGTCCTGTAGGTTATTACCACGTGTTAAGTTGTGAACTGCAAACACAAGCTGTTCTTAAACGGGAACAAAAAGTAAAAGCAGATGGTTTCTTTTAACATCTCGCGGAACTTTTCTTGAACACAAACGTATGTTTTCTCCTCTCCAGCTGGCAATCCCCACATGTAAATGATCTGCTTTTACCATTTCAGGAGACTCATATGACCCCCTCTGTTGTAAAAAGGCACATTATCCTTAAAGAGAGAGAAACAAACACAGATTTAGAAAATACTTTTTCTTTCATCATCTATTGGGAAATGCATGTGGAGCTTTCTTTCTTTTTCTTTCTTCCTTTTTTTTTTTTTTTTTTAAGAAAGAAAATGAGAGAATGTGAGAAATTGGAAAAACAGTGTCTTCAGAATCACCCTTGACAGAAGTTCTGTGCTTGTGACACTTTAAAACATCCACTTGTCTCCCAGCCACAGACCAAGCAGCCATTGCCTGCTGGTTGCACTGGGCTGCCCAGGGGCAGTGCTGCAGATGCAGAGCAGTGACACTGCCTCAGCCACGCTGCATCCCTGCCTGCCCCATCCCACACCTCGAGCCTCAGCCTGGGGGGTGCTGGGATCACAGTTGGCACAAATATGTTTGTTTTCTATAGAACACGTGTGTGCTGGGAGGATCCCCAGCTGAACCCGGCTGGGGAAGTAATTATTCTTGATGGATCCCCAGAGGAGGCTGCCTTTTTTTTCTTTTTCTTTCTTTTTCCCTGAAGTTATTTATGTTTCAGCTATATGGAATGTTTTGCTAGGTGGAAAGAATGTTTTTTTCCTCAGAAAGGAGAGAAATCCATATTCACCAAAGCAATGGGCTTGAAGATTTAGTGTTAGAGACCCCTGATGCAGGCAAGAAGTGAACTGACTGAGATTTGCACGTTACTTAGAACAGGTATAGCTGCCATCGGTGTTACTTGAACAACAGGTGTGAAACCAAATAAATGTTCCATCTATTCAATAGAAAAACTCTCTACTACTTGTTCTGTGTATGGTCACTCAAAATAGATACATTTTCATAACTGGAATGAAATGAACTCCCTGTTCTGCCTTTTCTTCTATTAAAAAACAAAGTCTTGATTGTCAGTCTGTTGGCTTTCCATGCACATGGCCCCTCTGCATTTCTTTCTGGAGCTGTCCCACTTTTCTTTTTAATTTACCATTCTGTTTTGTTTCTGCACATCATCATCATTCCCTTTATGCTCCAAAACTGAATAACAGGCAGCCCTCTGATTAATTTTAAAGCTTTCTCTGTGAGCTGTTAACATCCATGATTAAGGCCTCATTTAAGAGCCAATAACAATCCCTCTCTGTGAGCCATTCAGGAGGGTTTCAACCAGTGCTGTTTCATCTTCTAGATGTTTAATCTATACATTTCTAGAGCCTGTATTTTTAAAAAGAAGTGGCACTAGTATAATAACACCACTTAGTAATCAAATATTAATGGTTTTCTAAATGTTTATTATGCTATTACATTATTTCCATACATGGGCAGAATAGATGACTTCTTTTCTGCAAAAGAAATTACGTTAAATCAAGCATTTGGCCATTTAGCAATTTGCCCTCTCTTTCATTGCCCTCTCTCCCCTCTTAATTTCCTAAACTCGAAAGGAAACCACAGAAAAGTAAGGAAAATAAGGGGAGAGAAAATGGACTTATTGTGACAAGGAGTGTTGGACAAGGAGCGACCCAATGACAAAACTGTCAGAGTTCATAAGACAGAATGGTACTTAGTCGTGGTGTTTGAGTTACTTTGCTGACCCCTTGTTTGTTCAAAAGTTTCTTAACTCATCCTAATGAGTGTAACGAGTGACAGTCTTCATTTTGAAGGCCAGCCTAAGATTTATGGCCTTACAATTGTTTAGAATTGTTTTATACAAAATCACATTCATAGGCAGCTCTACTAAGGAAAGAGTCTCATCAATGCCCAGCTGAGGGATCAATTAATGAATTGATCCCAGCTGCAGGATCAATTAACAACTTACTAAACATCAGAGGAAACTCCTGGGGGAAATTCCTTCTGAATGCTCAATCAGTTGTGCAGCTTCAATTAAAGCTTGAGTCTGCACGGATGCAAATGCCCACCTGTAAGTTGTTAGGTAATCCCAATATTTGAGTAATTTTCCCTGTTTATTGGAAATAGTTATTGTTTTACATAACTTTTTAGGGTATTTGTTTAAGGGATACTGCTATATGGAACTCAGCTGTGTTTACTGTCCTTCTTTTCAGCAACCAAGGGGGAGTGAGTTGGTCTCCTTATTCCTATGGCAGCCACAGACCCCTGTGCTTGGGTGGTCCTCCAGAGGCACTGATACAGAGCCCGAAAGGAAGTTCCAATCTCTGATCCACGAATGTCTCCAGCCTGGCAGGACCTGGTTCATCTGGTAGGTGGCTTCCATGGCATTCTTATTAAGTTACTAGCCGAAGTGTGCTGTACTACTATATTTCAAGTTCATGTTTCCATGTATAGCCCAGGCGAAAGTGGGAGTGGAGGGCAAGAAAGCCCACTGAAGTACTGATATACTGCAAAACAGATTAGGTCTGCTATAGACAAGAAATACTATATTTTCATTGACATCACTGGTGCAATGCTAGTAAAATAAAAGTAGATCCCATTGATTAGAAAATCCTCTCTTGTCAGATATTTCATGAAAGTGTTTCTGTAGCTGTAGTTTGGTGGCTGTCACAGCACATCTCAACGAATCTCTTCAGTCTTTAAGGGTAGAGCCATCATCACTGAATAATCTTCTTCTTTAGGCACAAACTTCATGACAAATATGATTCCTAGTGATGCCTCCTAAAAGGTGTAATTAAAACGGTGATCTCTAGGTGTCTACTTTGCTAGCCAATGTCAACTTTGCAACTGTTATGATATCCTATGACTCTGCTATGAGTCATCTGGAACGGGCCTTTATTAAAATACCTTCAAAAAGTTTTAGTGCTGACTATGATGCAGATTAGCAGCAGCTCTTGCTTGAAAGTACTGGGAGCCTGGGACTGAGGGCACACTTCTGGGAGTACTCTTTCCACGTGAAACAACTCTGAAAATAATGAATGAGGGAAGAGAGAAGAAGAGAAGGCAGAAGATGAGCAGAGCAGCTTTGGGTGTACTTCAATCTCTTGTTATTCGTGTGGGAGATCGTTTATCCTGAGAATTCAATGCTGTTACCAGCTTCTTTTGTCAGAACTGTCTTCATAATTACAGGCTGCTGGAAGGGCCATTAAACCCAAGTTGTTATTCTCTTTGCCTTTCGGCACAAAGTGCTGCCTGTAGCAACGACAATAATACAGGATTGTACTCTCAAAGGGAAAGAAGGGAAGTCTCAGCATAAGATGCGAGGCTGGGTGAGTGGGCCCCGAGCTGCTGATGGGTGGCACTGGGGATTGTGTGTGGACTGCAAGCATCACTGAGAAAAGTGCTCGAGGAGTTGGGATCCACTAAGTAGAGAGAGGACTGTGTACATATTGTTTTGAGCTTGGATGCTGTAGTGGGGACATCCATAGCTCCAGAACGCAAACTCAAAGCAAGTGTCAGCTCACTTTTTCAAAGATGTGTGTTTCTAACCAAATCATACGCTGTCCTCTCTTTCCCTCCCTTCCCAAGATTAGCTCATGTCAAGTTCTGGCAGCTCTTGTTGCTGCATCATCTCTGTCTGTTCTGTGACTCACTGCTCAGTGTGAGTCACAGAGCCTTGTAAGGAGGAGAGTATGCAAGCCGATTTTGTGTGCCCAAATAACAAAATGTTTGAATTACAGATCAAAACTAACTGCTAATTGACCATAATGTAAGTCCCTTCTGAACGGATACTGTAAATATGAAAAAAAATAGCTTGTTTTTTATCAGACCTGAATGCCAGTCTTTTAAAATGAAAAGCTAATTTTAGCCTGGGAGGCAAGCTCTATGTCTTCGTCTAGAGTGATGGAGTGAGAACAATAAATGAGCACTTAAGGTGAGGAGATATTTCCCTGCCGCAAGTTTACTTGTGGTAAGTTATACTGCCCAATGGGAAATAAAATTAAACTGCAGCTTTAATTCAGATCTCAAAAAAAGTCCCGGCAGAAAACTTGACTGCAGAAAACAAAGCAAGAGACCACTCTTTGAACTGAGCGAAATACCAGTTAGGAAAAGCTTCTCGAGATACTGCATATGTACAAGTGTAATATTGGTGTGTGTTAAGGCAGTGCTTGATCTACTATAACATAATTAAGAAAAAAGCCTTACTGGGAGCCATGAAGAGCTGAGACTTCACTGTGGTGACACCTTGGTCCGTCCTGCAGAGTACTGTCAAAATTCAGATATTAGAATGATATCTAAGAAGTTTTTGGGTGGAGCTCTTTATTGGTCCAGTAAAGATCTAGGTGTGCCCTTTGGTTCAAGGCATATCTTCATCTTCAGTAAATGTAACTGTTCTTCTTGTAGGGAGATAAAGACAATGCTTGTAGTTGATGACACTTTTGTTTGTTTCATATATGTTTATTATTGACTTATTTTATTTAAAGTGCTCCTTGTCCAGCTGTCCTTGCTACGTGCAACTGTGCCTGCAGGTGAGTGGCTGCTACTCACTCAGGTCTCTTTCAGGGGAGGATGGGCAGCTGGCAGAGAACCCCAGCAAACAATTTGCTCTGGTGATTTTATTGCAGAGAGTAAAAAGGTTTTAATTTGCCTCAGTGAATATGTTTTTATGATCTGCACCGGTGCAATCAAACTTGTGATGAAATGAAATAATTAAAAAAGGTATTCTCCTCTCTGCATTTCTATTTATGACTAACAAAGTAAATGAAAATCCAGCCTTTTAGCTGACACCAATTGGTACTGTGTTTTTGAGCTAAATGGGACTTTTTTGCTTTTTTTTTTTTTTAAGCTTAAACATATTTCTTTCTCCCTTTCTTTCTTCTGTTTCTGAATACCAGTAAATTAAAGATGACAGGAAACTGGAAATGCTTTCAGAAAAGGTCTTGAAATTCATGTAAGTGCACATTTAAAGAGAGAGAAATGTAACCCCTCTTCTTTCACAGTAGCATGACAATCAAGCAGTTACTTAGAATATTTCACACGTATTCCAACAATTTTTTTGGGGGGGGAAAGGGCAGTCTGCACTGCACAATGTATTCTACACTAATCTCAATTTAGATAACCATACACAAAGTTGTATTAACCCTCCCTTCCAGAGGCTGGGAAACAACTGATTTGGCAGAGGTCAATTTCTCCATTCTGTACTGGAAGTTTCTGTGTGAGTCACTTGCAGCACAGTGCTATCAGATGGGAGGGCTGAGTAAGGAAGAAGCAGTAGGATGCAATTGCACTTCACTGAAAGCTTAGCAGTTGTGAAATAAAATGAGAGAATTGTAGGAAACATAACTTTTGTGCCAACAAAATACCCATGTACTTCTGTATGCTACAAGGGAGCTAGCTGTGTTACAGAGACAAGAAGCAAACTCAGCGTATCCAAATGACAAATCGCCATTGACCAAATTCTGTCCTCACTGCAGTTAGATAGGCAGTTCCCCATGGCCAGGCTGAGGTTTTTCATGACCAGGAGAAAACTTGGATTTTTTTTTTTTTTAGGGTAAGAATTACAGATCTCCAAGGAAAAGAGCAATAACAAAGAGGTCCAGGAGTACTCTGCATAAAACTGCCATATTTACTGGGCTTGTTTTATAGACATCTTATTTCAGTTCCTATTATAAAGCACAGTAAAATAATAAAAAGCTATCAGTTAGCTTTGCCACAAGACTTGTTCTGCCTCTGCCCAGAAGCAGCAGCAGCCCCACGGCCTCACTTTGTATGCCATCATCTACCAGTAGCAGCTTGGCCAGAGCACACGATGCAGTCACACCTCCTGATACTGCATGAGATAAGAGGGAGCAAGCAAACAAGTAAAGTCCAACGGTATTTTTCATTTCCATTTAAATTTCTGTTGCTTTCTGGTGTGATTAACCTTTGAAAGAAAGCTTTTGAAAGGGGGAAAGAAAGGCAAGCTCCCTTCTCTACTGAGCAGTTCAGTGCAGGAATAGCAGTGGTTGCCCCAAAAGAAGCTGCATCCAGTTGAGCCTGTCCAGCCCCTCCCTAACTGATTAGAAACAAATGTTTGCCTCAGTCCCTTTGGTGAAGAGGGCTTTGGGGAACCTTCCTGCTCTGCTATGCCTGCCTGGAAAGTTAATTTTTTTTTTTTTTTTTTTATTGCATTGGTGAAGCTGACTGTTTGGTTTAAAACCCCCAGTTATTTTGCAGCTGTAATTGCAGGAAAAATAGCATTGTTTTCAAATATACTCTCAGTCTGTGAGTGTATTCGGTTGCCTAAAGAATCCTTTGATTTGTGGTCGCCTCGGAGGTTTTAGGAAAAATGTCCTGCAGCTTGCAAACCTGAAGTGCTATAAAAGTTTTAAAATATTAGATATTATCTAGTGAATTATTTAAAATGCTATTGTTTGAAAGTCTTGTGAAACATAGAGAAGGGGGAGTTGGGGTGGGGAGGAGCAAAGTTTAGGGGAAAAAAAAAAAACAACTACCAGTAAATCAGAGAATGGGGCAGGAAAACAACAAGAAAATGCAGCCATGTGATATCGTTTCTGAGGCAATAGAAGTGCTCTCCACAGACACTCCTGGATATAACATATTGATTCCTAACTGCGATTTCTTGTTCAACACAATCATGTTTATTCACTTCAGCAATGTGAATTGTACAATTTGTAGCTGCTGTTAACCAGGGGAGAGGGAGAAGTCCGTCTCAGATCCTAGCCACAAGATTTCAAGTGTTCCATCATCCATGAAATCTATGGAGAAACAGTAATAATATTGAAGGTATTTCCAGTAATGAAGGTTTTGTGGTGGAATGGATTCCCAGAGTGAATTAGGCTACTCCAGAGTCTGATCACTTACAGAAAACATTGCAATTTACATTACATTCAAAATCCACTTATAGGGATTACAGGAAAGAAAAAAAAAATCCCGTATTGTGCAAATGCAGCTTAAATGCTGGGGATAAAAGGAAAGTACCAGAAGGAGTAAATTCACAGCAGGTGAAGTTCCTGACTCCTCTTAAAGCCATAGAATTATTTTACATTTATCTGGACAGATGTTAAATTATGTCTACAAGATTTCCTTTCAGGTAGAAATGCTCAGATGCAGTGCAAGCTGTGACCCTTACAGTTTTGGTGCCAGGGTTTTTGAGAGGCTGTGGGCAAGGAGGGGGCTACAGAGAGGTGCAGGGGGTGGCAGGCAGAAAGCAGCCTGCACTGTTAGTAACAAGCCCAGGTCGCAGCTGCTTTCCCAAAACCAGAGGGAGCTGCATGCTTGTCCCTTTTGGGTGGTTCTGTATGCAGATAGGGATGGAAGAGCTCACACACACAAACTCTCTCTGAGCTTCTCACTGTTTCTTCAGTTCCATCACTCTCTGGGAAGAGAAGTGCTTGTGGTCAGGATTTCCGTTCTTGCTGATGTCCACATTTTTTGAGTGGACAACTCAGTTTCCAAGTAAAGTTTGTTGTTGAGTTGATTTTATTTGCTTTATTTCTTGTAGTGGAAAGATCTGCTTTTAGGGTAAAACATTAAATTCCACTCTAGGAATCGTCAGATCAAAAGGACAAAAATTCTTGGGGTTGAGCCAAATACTTCTCACCTTTGGTTTTGTATAGGATGTTGGAAGTTTTGCTGAATGGTGGTTTCAGCACAGTTGAGATTTATTTTACATTTTTGTCAGGAGCTAAAACTTTTTCTTTTTTTTTTTTTTTTTTAGTGCTATTGTAATAAATCTATGCATTGCCTTCACAATTGCCTTATTTCTTCACAAGTTTTTATCTATTAAGGGCAAGAACTTTGGCTGGCAAGAAGCGATAGAGAGCTGTATATGCCAAAGGAGTTATATTGACTTATTTCTGGTGGTGCATTTGGCCCCAAACCCAAACTTTGTGATTAATTATTCTCACTTGCAGATCTATAGACTTAATACAGGCAAGAAGATGTGGCAGTAGTCACCTTGACTGCAGCTTCTTCAAGGTTACAGACAAAGTCGTATTACTGCACTGTAGAGCTGTCACAAGGGTACAGCTTTTCTAATACTGAGAATCTGCTGCTAAACTTGAAACGACAGGTCGTGCCAGCTTGGGAGAATTCTGTAGTTTATTGGGAGGTAAACCTCATAAAAAGCATCTCCAAATTCATTTTGATACAAAAATGTTTTACAGATTAAAATCTGCTAAATGTGAAAATAAAATTTACCACATCAATCATCCGCAATTGAGAAATGCTGAGACCTGGGGAAATAACTCGTAATGAAATCATTCTCTTAGAGTCTTCTGAGAGGGGCATTCTGGGGCAATTTTATCTTCTTTACTCTCATAATTTCCTATTTGACTTTTACTGCCAATTGCTTTAGCTGTTGATTAGGAAAGGAGGAACGCGAATGCATTTTTGTATGATTGTAGTGCAGTACTGTTAAATCCCACTCAAAAATCTCAGCAGTCGGGATCCATATAAGGAACTTTTGCATGTATGAGGAACCCCTGCTGTCAGGATGTGTCTGAAAGATGTACCATTTTGGCCTATGGACTCTTAGGAGTGCCAAGGATATTCTGATTTCTGTGCCGGATTTCTCCTGGTTCATTTGAACTCTGCTGTCTTTGTAGCACGGGATTTTCGGCTAACAAAGCTACTATCAGCTGCCATTGCTAAAGGCAACAAATACAGCCTTCATGAAGCTGAAAACAGTGGTCCAAGCCACGTGGATTTCACCCTGTGTCATATATTGTATTCCATTTTCTACAAATATATTATTTCTCAGCAATCTCTAGATGTAAAATTATAAGATTCTGTTATGGTGACAATAATTTTCTTTTGAGCACTGATAAAGCTTTCATCCCATAAAAATCTAATGAAAAATCAAATCCTGCTTTCCCACAGGTGACAGTGTAGCACATTCTCTAATTACGTCTCCATCATCTCTCTGTGACACTTTCCTCAACTTGATTCCATGGGGAAGTTTGGAAAGGAACACAGATTTCTTTAGCAGACAAATGTAGAGCTGTCATCTTTATTTCACTCTGTTTAGCCAAAAAGAAAGAAATTACCTGAATTTCCTCCATTCTTATTATCATTCCTTTAAAAAAAAAATAGTGGAGAGGTGGGACTGGAGACAAAGGAGTTAAAATGCAGTAGTTTGGAACAAGCACAACAATCACAACAGTGCAGGAAGCGAAAGAGAAACTAAAAAGTGGGATTTTGGACTTGTTAGCAACAGTTTTCTCTCTGTCATCTCAGCAAGCATAATTAGTTCTCTCTGGAAATATTCCTAAGAGATGTAGATGGAAAAATTATGAGGGTGCATGCTATGAATCACGGACATGACGATTCAAATAATATCCAATCAAGAAAGAGGTATAATGGACACATCTCTTTTAAGATTGAAAGGTAATCTCCTTCCAATAATTTTATATGTAAATTTAAAATATGCAGTGATGTCATATGCTCGTATTTCTCTGAAGAAGTCTGTAACTTATCCCTTGGTTCTCCCTGCTCTGAACAGGTAGGGGTCAACCAAAAGTGGATATGTACAACTAGTAACAGTGTGGATCCTCTGAATAGTGTGTAGCACAGGTTGGTTCTTGTAAGAGAACAAAATAAGCTGAATTTGTTCTACTTAGCTTTCCCTTCACACCAATGCATGCTACCTCAAAAAATACTTATTTGTTACTCATATGGAAGTTTGTTTGGCCATATTACTTCCTCCACCCTACTGGGTTCGTTGTCAGTGTTGCAGTCTGTTTCTCAGCCACCAGGATGGCTCACAGATGAATAGAGAAGCGGTTCAATAACCACAAAGAATTCAAAGTTATGTATTGTGAGGATTAGGACAGCCGGGGAAAAGAGAATAAAAGCTGTGATGTTTCAGGTCTGTTTCCAAGCAAAATTTCTCAAGGGAGAGGGAAGAGAGGAAAAGCAGCTAAAAATGAAAACGGCAAAATAAAATACAGACGAAGGTGAAAATCGGGTATTTACTTTGAAATTTGATTTTGTGCTTTTCCCAGCCAGAGAATTCTAGTTTTTTGGAAGTGCATCACAAACCATAACGCTGAGGGGGAGAAAAAAGAAGAGGAGATGATTGATTTAAAAAAAAAAAAAAAAAAAAATTTTGTATACACTGATGGGTACTTTTAATGAGACCAACCTTTCCAACCTTGTGATTCTATGATTCTATGACTGCATGCGTGGTGCCCTCCAGCTGCTTGCTCTTGATTAATTCCTCATATCCACATGCTGTTTCTGACATGTGTGGCCAAATCTTTGCATGCATCAACCAAACAGGGGCAATGGTATCAGCAACATCCCACATTTCTCTATGAAGAACATAGAGGGCAGTGCTTTATTGACCTTCTTTGTTACGTATGCAAATATTTGCCGTGTTTATCTCTGTGCAGACAAAGTGGATGAGGCTGTGATAATAAGCATTTGTATAAAACAGTAGAAAATGCTCCTGGTACAGAAACAAATGAGGAACCATCATATTTTTACTTTCCTCCTTGTGCCATGTTCTGCGTGAATCCGAGCCCTGAATTTTCAAAGATTTTTAGGGCAGAGTAACTGTCAAAGAATTCACTGGGAAGACTTGCATCATTAAAGCCCAGCACATGCCCAGATGCTTTGCTGGTATGAGGTATGAGCAAAACTGTTGGGCGAAGACTTCTTCAAATAAAGTTGTGAACATCAGTAGGAGAAACATCCTCTCAAACTCGCATTTTCTGCCTCAGTTGTCACCTGCAAAATCAAGAATCAGTCCCTCTGCTGAGGTTTTCAATGAGGTTGTCAAATGTGCCAAGATATTTTAGGTTGTAGGCACTCATTTCTTTTTGAACTGAGCTCCCTTTCATGAAGAACACCAAAGAGCCCTCAGATGACAGCAATGTTCCATTATATTTGGGCTCTATTTTAACAGCTACTTGGAAATCTAAACCCAGTCACTTGAAACTGAATTTTCTATACACCATATAAACCTGAGACAGTGAAATTGCTCTATAGGCTGTTCAGGAGAAATAAAACTGTTTCAGCCCTTCAAGCAAAAGTCTCTGGACTTTCCCTTTTCCTCTCTCAGCCACAGCTTATACTTGGGATTGTATTCTGTTACTATCAGTGCAGGAACTGATCAAATTGCAGCTTGGAACAACTCGATGTGATATTTTAAAAATGTTTTTATTATTGTAAAATAATTATGTTTTGTATGTAGAAAAAAAATCTCAGTGGGCTGAAATGCAGAGACGCATTCTGTTTTGGCTTCACTGACAGGAATCTGATGTTTACTCCCAAATTCAGTATTGGGTTGTCCCATAGCACATACCCAGCAAGCAGGAAACGTGGCTGGGATTTCAAGAAGACAAAATGCTCTTGCAGTATGCTTAGATATAACAGACATATTACCTTTATGATCACTAAGCAACAATAATAGGAGATCAGAATCAGCCGCTTGGGATGCAAACCCTCCTGTAGGCATTTCTTTCTGAGCAATAAGTACTGGCGTAATGGTAACGTATCCATCAAGCAGGGGCTGCCAGGGCTGGATGCAAGGCTGCCAGCAGAAGCAGGGTCTGGCTGAAATGAGTTGCTCTTCCCTAGCTGTGTCATTATGGAAGTGAACTGTAGCTGGGGTCTCTCTGCACTGAAATGAAAAGAAACCACTTAAATAGCACAAAAGGAAGGAAATCAACAGGAAAAATTGTATTTCTGTTGTCATTGACTTTAGTGCTCTTTTTATCCGTGAAGTAAACACTGATCGCAGCACATCGCAACAGGCCGTGCCTACCGAAATGCTATCAGAGCTTGCATGATTGCTCTCAGTGTTCAGCACGGAAATGCAGCTCTGCAGACCGTGCCTTCTGCTTCTGAAAAGTGCCATCTACGTGCTGGAATGCTGATAGTGAATGCCAATGTGTATTAGTCCATCGGAGCCTTCACTGCTGTGTATACCAAGCCACTATCGATATTTTCCATGCTTACCAATCCCACATCACAAACCATCTTCCTCTACTTCCTTCTCTGCCTCATTAAACCCAGTATACAAAAGCTAGAGAACTCTAGATAAGCTTTTAAACCAAAACAGTTAGTGAAAAGGAGAATATTTTTATTCCAAAACCCTGTAATCCTCTTAGAAAGATCTGAGTTTTGATTCTTTGTTGGTTTTGCTTTTTCTCTCTCTTTTTTTTTTTTTTTACTTATTTGAGCAGAAGTTGTGATGAAAAAATATCAATTCAGATAGAGTTACTGATTTTCCAGGATTAATGTAAACCATTTTAAAGCTGCCTTGCTATAGCCTGATGCCCAAATAACTTCCACTGTCTTATTGTGATCCAGATGTTAAATAATTTATGTTATGCTGATTCATTTTCTCTCCAGTTAGAGTTACAGTATTTTTCCCTAGGAAAATGCTGAGTATGTCTAAATTATGCTCCCTTAATATCTAATGTGATTTAATAAAATTATATTACTTTCCTAATTGGGCTTACTCATAACTTGCCTTAAATTCTATTATACAACAGCAAAGACCGGAGCAGACGTTATTAAGGGACGAACTCTGATTCTCTGAAGCAAGAAAGAGTTCTTGAAGGAAGAGAGCTGAGCACAGGTACCCCCAGTGCCCTGCGCTGTGCTGGCTGTGTGCTCCCACATATGCCACAGCATCCAGTGCCATATAACTCTGATACACTTCCTCCAATCAATCCTCAAAGAGACTCTCTGAGAACAGAAAGATTAGACTTAAAAGATGAGCTGTTTCCATGGACGGAAACATGTTGTATGTGGGAAAGAAAGAAGAAAGGAAGGAAGGAAAAGGAAGGAAGGAAAAGAAAAGAATCTGTGGGAGGCTTCTATTTCACAATGTCCTGTAAAAATAAATACAATCAAAGATTCCCCCCAGCAATGCTGCTTGCCGTTACTTGCACCCAACAGCTTACATCCACTTGCTAAAGCAATTCTGAAAGACTTATCTGAGAATGAATTAACTGGGTGGGGAGCTATCCTGTGGGATGGATAAGCAGAGGATGGAGAGGCACTTGAGATTCCTGATTTGTTTTTATCCTCTTAATGCTTGGTACAACTATACGGTTTCCTGGACGACTTCTTCAAAGGCCATCTGGTTCAGATGCATTGGACCCACTCCTAACTTCCCCAGATTCCCCCTTTAGAGTGTAAGTAGCAGTAATTTATTTGCATGTAAAGCCTGCATAGCAGCGCAGCCAATCTCACCACCCGTGGCATCCAGGTGCGACACAGAGCCACGCTGTGCAGCTGGCAACAGGGGAATTCACTTCCCTGTGTTACAGCCTCATCTCACATCTCCACCAAACAGCTCTTTGGTGGTGCCATCCATGCACACATGCTGCACCCCTCCTGATAGCAGGAACCGCAAGGACATCCCTGCAGGAGCAGAGCGGGCACAGCAACAGCACTCAGCTCTGAGGATTCTGTAGGAAATCACTGCAGGCTGTTTTCCACCTCTAGTGTTGTTATCTCCAGAATATGTGCACTTCAAGACAGGGTGAGATTTTGGTTGGGAAAGGTTTCCTATTATCTACATTCTGTGTTAGGAACAGAATTTGAATGTGAGCAGTGGGAAAGGAATTTCTGATGTCATTATTTTTAGCAATAGTTTTGAGGACAGCTGTCCTCAAAGATGTGCTTTCCTTTAAGCAACGTATTATTTAAGATCAAGGGAGAAAAGCTTTTGTTTTCAGAGCCCCACATCCAGCACTAAAAAGCACACATATGCTTTTCCCCGATCTCTCTGGGTAATCAGGGAAATACCCCTCTGTGCATTGCACTCTGCTGTGTTTGAAGCTGAGGGATGCACAAACACTCTTTTTTTGTTGTTAACACATTATGAAATGGAATTTCACCATATACTCACAAAAAAAAAAAAAAAAAGTTATTAAAAAAACACATCATAATACTTCCCAGTCAACAGTTTTTATTTTATTTAGGTGAAGTTATAGATAAAGACTTGAAGGAAAGCATAGACTTCAATTTGTTGTTCCTCTTAAAGCAGTTAAATATTCCATTATCTGTAAGCTAAGGCATAATACAGGAGGTGAATGATGGAAGATTAACGACCTGACTTAAAGGTACGCATTAAGGCCTTTTATTTCAACAGCATGGAGTGAGAATTCCCTGCTGAACTAAGTCCAAGGAAGGGAAAAAAAATATGATGCTTATGAGGGAAACAGTTTTTCACTGTGTTTTTCAAAAGAGCTGTTAAGTTTATTGTTCCACTTACTATTTATCTGAAGTGGTACCCAGCCACCTCATCCACGGTCATCGACCACCCTGCTGCAGTAAGAGTGCTTCGAACATGTCTCAATTTCTTCCCAAGGGTTTTATATTGTAAGTGCTTTGCTGTAGCTTTACCCCTGTAAGAGATTCTGGAAAACATAAATCCTTGACTGGGGTTCTTCTTGATCATTTATTGGGGGGTACACTCTCCTTTGCCTGTCTCTTCTGATCAGTGTACCTATAGACAGAATCCCTTGTTATTTTTCACACCCCTCACCAACTTTAGATCTATCTAAAGCACTTTGGCTTTCCTTGTCCCATCTCTGCATGTTCCAGATGATGTCCCTGTATTCTTCCCAG
>JAOWBP010024837.1:0-22801 GCA_028571105.1 Tragopan temminckii | reverse complement strand
AAGGAAAGGAAAGGAAAGGAAAGGAAAGGAAAGGAAAGGAAAGGAAAGGAAAGGAAAGGAAAGGAAAGGAAAGGAAGGAGAAAACAGTGTTTCAAATGCATTTTTCCCCCTGTGAGAGAAATGGGAGATAAGGACAAGGAAGGGCTTTAAATTCCCTATTTCACATACATGTATTAACACACAGTAACATGTCACTGTTTGTGAGCCATTAGGAACCTGGCTTTATTTTTTACTGTTATTTGTGACTGTTACTACACTAGCTTCTACACAGAAGCCATTCATTTACAGATTCATTGTGCTTATCACATCAGAAATACAAAAACATTACTTCCTGGAGGTTCTTTTGAATATTTCTGTCATGAATGATGTATTAAGTACAGCCTGGGATGCAATGAGTTGGTTGCTTGAAAAGCTTGTGGTACAGGAATTCCATGCTTTGCTAGGTGCATACGTAAGATGCACCTAGGATGTGTGCGACAAAACTGACATGTGATGACTGAGAACATTTTTATACATGGAAGTAGATGCCCATATTGTGGCCATGGAGCTAACTATGAGTCCCTGAAGATCCAGCTCTGGTTTCATTACTGCCTTGAGCTGACCTAAGTCTGGGTTGTTACCTAAGGGAATTTTTCTACCACCTGCTCTCCAGTCCAGCCATGCTCCCTCCCCTGTTCCAGAACAAGGTGTCATATGGATGCATAATGGGTCAGATTAGGAAACTGATATAGCTGAAAGCACATAAAAACAACAACAACCAAGCAGATGGCTTCATCACATCAAATGGATCGTGAAACTGCAGCCTCAGGTTCAACACCTCTGCACTTGCTCTCATAGAGCTGTGTTTGATGTAGCTGAAGGTGAAATGAATGAAAGGACACCTGGTTCTGCTTACAGATTTGAGGAAAGAGCCTTCCTGAGCATCAAGTGCTTGGTCTTCTCCCTGCCAGAGTAGCCCAGAGCTCATCTGAAGTCCTCTAAGGAGGACTATATTGTCCTCCTACACTGTGCATGTACAGCAGGACCTTCACTTGACAGTACTAGTTAGGGATTCATCAGTAGCATGCTCAAATAGGGAAGAGGCTTGGGGGTTAGCATTGTCATTCTTGAAGGGAATAGTGAAGACCTTTCCCCTGTTCTGCTCTCTCTCCTGATCTTCTATGTGGGATGGTGCCTACCACTCCTTCCACTCTTTGGTCAGGCAGAACTTCTATACCATTTTCTGTCCTTCTCAAATAACACATATTTCCCATCACCATCCAGCTTCCTTTCTCTGGTACAGGTAACTCAGATAGTTTTGTCACAAATATTCCCAAAGCTTCCACTTCCTCACCACTTCTTCCCCACATCCCACAAGCTTCTATGCTTGCTTCAGACCATACTGACCAACAGCCAGCCACACTCAATCAGGGTAAATCACACCCCAAATTCTTCAAACTCTTTTGACCTGAATGTGCTCAAAATACTTGTCAGTACTTTGACTCTAAATGGGCAAGCCAGAACTGAACAGTTCCATCAGCCTACCCCAATAAATCCAAAAGCAATATGACAGCTAGAAGAAACTCCTTGGTTAAAGAATCATTTTGTCCTATTAAAGTAGATTTTAACTATTTGGAAACAATACAAGTAGTTGGAGAAAAAAAAAAAAAAGTCAAAATATTCCCCTTGGGCTATGCTTCTCATTGAAACAACCATTTTATGAAACAAAATGACAGCATTGGGTCTGATTTGCAGCCAATATGCTTCAAGGCTTCAGGAGCAGTTTTATCATCATTCATGTGAATTGACAATTAAAACATTTTAAGAAAACAAAGGGGAAACTATGTATGATCCTTTCAGTAGATGAATGCTCAAGCTGGCCACAAAATTAATTGTGGCCAAAGTCAAAACCTCTAGGAAAAAATGCTGTCATCAGCCCTCATTTTTTCTTTTATTTGTAAATAATGTCAGTGAGTACATTTCATATCTCAGTCATTTACACTGTGTTGTGATAAGGACCTTTATTTATTGGAAGCAGTTACCTGTCTGTCTTCTCTTTGAAGCATTCCTAAGCAGTCTTCCTCTGCTAGAGTCCAAACTTATCTCACCAAAATTATGACATTTACTGAAGCTGTCTCCAGTTTGAGGCTGAACGGTATCTCCTTCCAATGACTACAGATGAAACTTAGATCAAAAGCAATCCAGACATATCACTGCAGCACTTCCTTAGGATGGAGTAGCAATGTCTGTGAGTGCTCTTTTCAGGTGTCATGATATTGTGTTTCTGTGCTTGTGTTAGAGTAGGTCTCACACCTCAAGGATAAACGTCTGGATTAGGGGAAGAATAAGAACCTGAGAAGGCTGGGAAACTATTTTCATGGAAAAATCTATTTTAAAACGTACTTGATGGTTAGTCATCTGCAGAAATCTTGGCAGCAATTAGCATCACCTACTCAAAGGGGCAGAGAGCTCAGGATGTTTGCTATTTCATTATTTCCACTTCTAGCAATGATCACTTGTGTGATCTTGGGCAGATGACTTCCAGTTCCACGCTCTGTCTCTCCGCCCCACTTTTAAATCTTCTGTTTGCTCAGGTTATGAACTGCCTGATGCAAGGACTATGTTTATTTATAATAACCAGACATGACAAGATAGAATCTGTGCCTTGTGGACCAGAGCTCTTCAGAACTGCCCTTTTCCAAAACTCGTTCTCTAGAGGATGTAGACAGAGAGGGATGGTTGGGAAATGTCTTAGTAGTAGCAGAACAGAGTTAGAGGGAACCCAGGATAGAAAGCTCTTTGTGGTCTGAAGGTGACTCAGAGGAAAGTTAAGCTTCAATTAAAGGTGATGTAGAGTACTAGGGGCCTTTATTGCCCAGTATCTCTTATGGTCCTTATGGAATCTATGCAACATGATATAAAATAATCAAAACCCACTGGTGTGCAAAGAAGAAATCAAGAAATGAATGAATTGTGAAGAGCAGCTGTACTGATACTTCAGACTCTGTGTGTAGCATGCAGACTGGGATGTCACACCCAATCAGAGAAATTTAAATTACATAAAGATTTTTTAATACCTCTGGCATTACCCTTATAAGGAACACAAATTCAGTTTTCAGTCCCCTGAAATCTGCATAGTCAGTACAAATGGCTATGGGAACCTCAGCTCTTCCTCCTACATATGTGTCCCCACCTCGTCCTATCTACAAGGGTGAGATGTACCAGTTTTCTTTCCCCTCCAATGCTGTGCAAAATCTACCTGTGTTCCTAGGTGGTCAAGACTTCAGATATTCAGGAACAGAAATGAGAAATAATTTTTGAACTCCCTCAGTATGACAGGAAACTGCACTTACTTGAGAACTACAATAGGAATGCTGTGTTGACCAGCTCTGACAAGAACTTGGAAAGCTTTACCTCTCAAATTGGTTTCAGTTCCCCAGGGATATTTCTGTCGAAGCTGATTGTCACTTGCAAATGGGGGACGGTTGTGTTGTCCTTGAAAAAGGCACATAAAAATACACTTCAAACTTTTGGTTAGCCCTGCAATTTACTCATGTTCATTATTAAAGGATTTAGAATGAACAAAACTGATGATATGTGACTAATTAACTCTTCACCAAGACAGGTCCCTCATTCTGATATAGCCAGGAAGGGAGACACAAACTTCATGATCTGATGATATTTCTTCCAGATTTATTTTCTGTTATTGTGTGCTTATAGTCCTCTATGACATATGGATATGCAAGGCAGGTGCAACCCAAGGAATGAAGCTGAGCTTTCACCTGTGAGAACAGCAGGATGTTCTCTAAAACTGAAATTACATATCTTGTTTTTAACCTGTACCTCAACCAGAAGTTGCTGCAAATGGCAAAGTGAAATAGCAAGGAACAATGGAAATAACAGAAGAGGGAGTTGCACCACCATTCTATCCTATCCACCTTTCTAGCCAAGATTTCTTATTTCCCTGACATATCCTAAAAAATTATATGGACTTTATTCCTCTCTCAAAGAAATATTCTGCCTACCTAGCATCTGCAAATGCCTTGCCTACTGCCATGGAGGAACAGAAACAGTCCAGTGATGTGTCTAAAGTCAGTGCTGAAGTATTACATGGATATTAGGTTTGCCAAAGAGAAAGCTGAGACCAAGACAAACAACCCTTTAACTTGATTTGGGAGGGAAGCAGGAAAAGATAGACCTGATTCTCATCCATTTCCTCTCAGAGTGCTTTGAAAGGAAATTTTACTCAGTCTTTTCAGATGGGCAGTGCTTTTTCATCTCATTGAGGCTGCCTGGTCTGTCTTTGTAAGACTGGGCAGACTTGTAAGACAGAGATGGAAAAGGAGTTGATCCAAATTATTCCTTTTTGATTGAGGCAGCCAGACATTTCTCTCTGAGTGCAACACTATGGAGCTAGGTCATGTAGGTTCCCCTGGTGAGATTCTCAAAGACTATGCACTGAACCACATGGACGGAAAAAGTGTTATCTGGCAAGGCATTAATTTCACAAGCCCAGTAGGTTGAGGCATTCTGCAACTGCTCAGCTGCATTCCTTACACATAGATTTCATCTTGTAGGTATGCTGCTGGCAAAGGGGAAATCTAGTCCATATCTTTTCTGGAAATTAAAGAACTTGAATTCACATTTCCGTACCACAGAAAAAAAGGAATAACATGGGACTGACTCGTTGAGTCTCATCCCCTGAAACCACTGATAACCACGTGGTAATTATCTGGGTCAAAAGGGTGTTCCAAGTTCATTCTCATATCACAAAATACTTCCAATCATGTTGTATCAACACAGGAGAACAAACAGATCACAAGTAACCTAAAATAATGGGGGAAAAAAGACTTCAGGTTGTTAAATAAAACTGTCAGTAAGTCTTTATCACCTGGGTAGAATACTGCAAAGACAACTCTGAAAATTTGATAGTCTCAACTGGACTAAAATTCCTCTCAGCCCCCATCCCGGCAATCAGTTTACTCACAACTGCTGGACACATCATCTACATGTCCAGCATATGCCAAAGGAGGCCACTTTCCTCCATCTCAAATCCTGTTTATAGTTATGATAAATGTCATATGTATTAGAGAGAGTTGAAGAGACCAAAAAAAAGACCCAATATTTGTCAAAGCAGAAACTTGATGGCCATTATAGAGTGCAGACAAAAATAAAAGGCCCTAACATGGTTTAATACAACACTAGTACGCCAGAAGCAAAGACCTCATCAGGCCTGTGTCAGATTCCTCGAGTGACTCAAGAACCACTGTATCAGAAGAATACCTCCAGCAACCTCTTCCAAACCTGTAGCTTCCCTCATTTTATGGCTTCACACCTGCCTTGCAGGAGCTTTACTAACACCTGTAATCTCTACCTTATGGCTTTCAACAGACATTTGCTAAGGGACACTCTATCCAATGACATATTTTGTATTTGCATACATATAGATGAAGTCCCCCATTCTACCTATCTGACGTAATCCGTTATCACTCAAGAAGTAGTACTAGAAAGAGAAAAGGATTCTTATCCAATAAACTATTCTGCTTGAATCTCCATTCTATGTTAGGAGAAAAAATAAATAAATAAATAAAAAATCAACCAATCCATGCAAAATAGGGAATAATCAGTCAAAAATGCTGAGGTAGATCCATCCACTCTTTGGTATGATATCCAGCACTGGTGAAGCTGCACCTTGAATCCTGCATTCAGTTTTGGGCCCCTCTCTGCAAGAAAGACATCAAGGCCCTAGAATGTCTCCAGAGTAGGACAGTAAAGCTGTGAAGGGTCTGGAGCACAAGCCTGATGGGGAGCGGAAGAGGGAGCCGGGATTGTTCAGTCTGGAGAAGAGGAGGCTCAGGGGAGACCTTATTGCTCTCTGTAACTACCTGAAGGGAGGTTGTAGTGAGCTGGGGGTCGGCCTCTTCTCCCAGGTAACACTTATAGGACAAGATAGAATGTCCTTAAGTTGTGCCAGGGGAGGTTCAGGTTGGATATTAGGCAAAAATTCTTCATGAAGATAGTGAGGCAATGGCACAGGCTGCCCAGGGAGGTGGTGCAGTCACCATCCCTGGAGGGGTCCGAGAAATGTGGGGATGTGGAACTGAGGGGCACAGCTATCGAACACGGTGGGATTGGGTTGACAGATGGACTGGATGATCTTAGTGGTCTTTTCCAACCTTAATGATTCTGTGATTCTGTGATAATTCATTTTCCGTCTGGAGTCAGAATGTAAAAATTCCAATAGACTGAGGAAAGATTTGAACTTAGGACTCCAATAGCTAAGGAGTCTCCTCTAACATCCAAAGACAATAGATTACAATATCCCTCCAATATCTGAGGCCCATGCTGGTAAGTCTCAAACGCTAACAGTCCTCAAACTCGTAAGCCCCTGAGACTCCTAGTGAGGTTAAATACTTTATTTTATCCACCTTTAAATCCTTCTTCCTGGTATTTGCAGTTAGCTTGCAAGATCTTATCCAGTTCCCTAGCTTTTACAGCACCCACTTTTATGTATGTCATCATTCTGTCAGATGACTAATACAAAAACATGAGGCTGAAAAGATCAGTAGCAGAGCTGTCGTCCTCTGCAGTTAATTCAAGAACAGGTCAGTAGTGGTACTGATGACTGTCAGTCAGTGAGTGCCAAAGATGGATAAGAAGCCTGTAAGCCCAGACTATCTTTAAGAAGATCTGAACTGCTTCTTTGTCCACATAGGTGTAACTGCTTGTATGGTACCAGATGTGCTGGGAGGATGTTTTTACAGCACAGTTACAGAAGCCAAGGGAATGGACTGGAGATTTCCATTTCTGAGCTGTGAATGTATCACCTGCCTCAATTCACACTAACACGTGCAGTGTTTTTTACATGAACTAAGAGATTTACAGACCAATGTGACCAGTACTCTTTGCTTTGGAGTGCAACACCATTGTGTTTTTACACCTGCGAACAGCATTTTGCTACTCCTGGTAACAATGGAACTGTTGGAATCTTGTGAGTTCTGTCATTTTATGAACAGTGATAGAAACAGAGGTCACTGTCATTACAGAAAGGGCCCTTTAGAAGAGAACGTCATTGTCACATGCACAATGACATCTACAAATGTTTTGCTGTTTTCAGTGAGCAAAAATATTACCTGTAGTGGTAATACAGCAGTGGAAATATTATGCTGTTGAAAAAGCAAAATCCAGGGCAATATCACTTCATCCATGAGTTTTATGCTCACGTAAATCCACTGGAAATTAAACTCAGATGACAACATTTCAACAACTGTTCTGATTTCCTTATAATCAAGCACATTAACAACCCACCATGTCCATGTTCAATGGCTTCAGCTTCTCAGCCTCACATACTGGAACAATTCAACACATCTGGGACTGAATTAATGTCAAAAACAATTCCATACACTTACAATTATATTCTCACTTTGCACTACTTAGAAGACAGTCCTCAAAGTAAATAGATAGCATTAAAATGCCCCCACTTGTTTAAGTCACCCACGGAAGCACAGCTGAACTGTGCGGTTATTAATTAGTGGAATATCCCATGTGTTTATATAGAAGCATTTGTGTGCCTGGTACATGTGAACAAAGGCCATACCCCAAGGAGCTTATAGTTTAAATTATACAGATAGCTAACCACCTCATTATAAACTTGTTATAGATTTGGATCTAAAAAGGAGGCAGAGCAAGACAAAACCATGGGGAGTGAATACATCTGTTTTGCAAAGAAATCTGAGCTTGGATATGAGGTTATGCAAGGATATAAGCTGCTCCGTTAATAAGGGTATCTGCTATAAGATAGAATTGGGTTGGAATGGAGAAGGTTTTCACTAGATCCAGCTCTGGGGAGATGTTTAAAGCTAGATCCAATAAAATAACTCAGCTCTGCCACTTTTAGAACTGCTCCCTGTTGTAATAACTGGGTGATATCCTGTGAAGTATTTACGTGATTAAAGCAGACAATGGTCCCAAACGCTTGTTGAAGTTCCCACACCTAGTTGCTGCTTAACCCTGAACATGCATTAAGAATCAAGTTGATGTGCTGCTTCCCAAATACCCAAAGTTTTCTGCCCCTGCTGCTCACAGCCATGGCACTCTGAGCACATGGTTGCCACCAAAGCCTGATCAGGACCCTTGGAAACAGGGTTTTCCCCACTCAACACTCACTCTCCTAGTTTTGGACTCCTGCACAAGTTATGCAATAGGCATGGACCTGTTACTAGATTTAGTTGTTAGCCCAATGGGTTTGAACAAAATAGGAGGAACAGGATGAGGGAGAGTCAGGTTTCACGGCCTTCATGCAAGGCAGACGGTGTTTTGTGACAGAGAAGATAAAAACACAGTTCAGAAAATAGTCATGAGAGATTACCAGTGGCTCAGAGAGATTAGCGGGAGAGCAAAGCCTGGAAGCCCATCCACTCTTACTTTTGTTTTTCCTTTTCCTATCTTTCCTTCCACTTATTTCCATTCCACCCTTGAAGAAAGGCTCTGCATTCTTCAATAAGTTCTTTCTTTCCATCAGCATGTGCAATACATCCACTCTTTGAATCTGAGTCACACCTCTGGAGAGATATTGAGCAATCACTTCATCTGTAAGGTTAGTTGAAGCAGCAAAAGTCATGTGAGTGCTTAATTACTTCCTTCAGACTACTGAATTTCGTTGCCATTAATATATATGTACTAAAAGGTCTGCATATATAGGAAACGTGGCTGTGTTCTTCCTGTACTCTGATAGGTAACATCATTTTATCTTTATATAACATAAATACGGCACAGGAAAGCTTAATGTGACTAACCAACCATAGTAACAAATTTACATACAAACCAATATTCACTATTCTGTTCCATGCAGTAAATTGCAAAATTTGACAGAATCAGAGATTAGCAGCAGTTGCAAGGGATCTCAAGAGATCATCGATCCAACCCCCTGCTAAAGCAACTTCCCTACAATAGGTTGCACGGGTAGGTGTCCAAATGGGTGTTGAATATCTCCATAGAAGGAGACTTCACAACCTCTCTGGGCAATCTTTACCAGTGTTCTGTCACCCTTACCATAAAGAACTTTCTTTGCATGTTATTACAGAACTTCCAGTGTTCAAGTTTTAGGCCATTACTCCTTGTCCTATCGCTGCACACCATTAAGAAGAGCCTGAACTCATCCATTTTCCTCCCACCTCCCTTTAGGTATTTTTAAGCATTGACAAGACCCCTTTTCCCCATACTGAACAGACCCAGGTTACTCAGTTTTTCCTCATACAGGAGATGCTCCAGGGCCTTTATCATCTTTGTGGTTCTCCACTCTACTACTTCTAGGAGATCCCTGTCTTTTTCCAACTGGGAAACCTAGAACTGGACACAATAGTATAAATGTGGCCTCACCAGGGCAAAGTAGAGGGGGAGAATCACTTCTCTCAACCTGCTGGCCATGCTCTTTTTAATGCACCCTAGGATACCATCAGCCTTCTTGGCCACAAGGGCACACTGCTGGCTCGTGGCCAACCTGCTGTCCAGGTCCTTCTCTGCAGCAGGTCGTCCTCTAATCTGTACTGATGCATGAAATTATTCCTCCCCAGGTGCAAAACTCTACACTGGCTCTTGTGAAACCTCATCAGGGTCCTCACTGCCCAAATCTCCAGTCTGTCCAGGTCCTGCTGAATTGCAGCACAGCCTTCCAATGTGTCATTCACTCCTCCCAGCTTTGTATTATCAGCAAACTTGCTGAGGGTAGACTCTATCCCTTCATCCAGGTCAGTGATGAAGATATTGAACAAGATCGAACCCTGCACCTGGGGAACACTGCTACAGTTACAGGCCTCCAAGCAGACTCTGTGTTGCTGATTATCACACTCTGAGCTCTGCCAGTCAGCCAATTCTCAGTCCACCTCACCATCCACTCATCTATCCCACAATTTCTAAGTTTCATAACAAGTATGTTGTGTCAAATACCTTGTTGAAGTCAAGGTACACAACATCCACAGATCGCCCCTTCATCTACCCAGCCAGTGATGACATAATAGAAGGCTACCAGGTTGGTCAAGCATAATTTCCCCTTTGTGAATCCATGTTGACTATTCCTGATAACCTTCTTCTCTTCCAATTGCTTAGTCTTTAATCAATAGAAAGATTGCAAATCCCACAGTATTTTCAGCTTATGCTCAACCTGAATTATGGTTGAAAATACAGAATTGATCCAGTGATATTCTCTTTGCTCAAATTGCTTTCTTTACACATTTTTTAACTTTCCAGTTCATACCTTGAAATGAAGAGCATTGTTTGAGGCGGACTTTGCTATTAGGCATCTGCCAGTTGTTGTCAAGCATCTTGAATGTCCTCTGTCTGTTGAATGTGTCATGCAGCTGTGAGGGTGTGCTAAAAAAAAGCAAAGAGGAACCCTTGAATCTGGAAAATGTTATCCCAATAAAAAAAGACTTCTGACATTAAAATATACAAAAATATTTAAAAAAAAAACAGTCAATTTCTGTGCAATTTTCTGAAAAAAATATTAATTCCTATACAACAAATAGGTATTTTATGATAAAAAAAATGTACACCATGAATCAATCAATTGAAAGCTAAAGGAAAGTGATATAATCATCTTGTCCAATCTCCTGTAGAAATCCATCTGAGAAACATAATTGACCAGAAATCTTTACATCAACCTTGTAACTTCTTTAGCAGTAATGATATTTTAGGATATCGTGGATTCAAACAATCCAAATGATGAGAATGTGCCATAGCCCAATCCACCATCACTATACTACAGAGCACATAGGCTCAGTTTTCACACTTTATGTCACACCATGCTATTTTACCTTATTCTAACACATTATTCACCACAAAAAAAAAAAAAAAAAAAAAAAAAAAAAAAAAGTCTTCCCCATGTAGGGCTGTGCTCAAACAACCTTCCAGCTTGTAAGGAGTAAGCAGGGGTAAGCAGAATGGACTGCATTTGTTTAGGTTCTCATATATTACCTGCACTATCCTATGGCTCTTTTCTGAATTATTTGAAATTAATCTTGTTTCGATATGTTATCATGTATCTAGCTGGATACTCCAGGAAATATTCACTGGTAAGCATGAATGCTCTTATGAAAACCAAAATGAGGATTACTTCTGAATGTAGATTGGAAGAGAATAGGTTTGATGTCATTTGCTTATGCTTTTATAAATAACCAAAACTTTCTCTAACAGGTGATTGATTGATTATTCATTTGTTTGTTTGTTTGTTTGTTTTGAGAACAAGATGAAAGAAGTTTGAGAAGGACAAATAGCAAAACTTTTCTGGAAACCTCATTAACTTGAAATTTGAATCCTGGGCTTCAAGAGGAGCCATCATACCCTATTATTATATGTGTGTGATTGATAGTTTATATATGATACATACACATATATATACACACATACATATATGATATGCAAACACATACATTTATATGTATAAATGCACAAAGCTGTGGATCATATGTAGCCTGTCATTGTATGTAGCCCAGTGAGGCGCTTTAACTGTGGTCAGTCTTGAACAAACAAGAATGCTGAATTTTTTCCAGCTGCAGCAGGATCAACCTCAGTGTCCTGGCTCCCCACAGATCCAACTCAAGCTAAAAATTTTCAGCCCACATCCAGTCAGCTTGAAGACCTCTGAGCTCCTGCATCATGCTTTCTCTCCAGGCCTCAACCTGGCTGCTGTTGGGCCTCTCCCTGGTCACACAGGCCAAGCTTACTGTCTTCACAGTGCTGAAAGGGGGAACAAATGTTCATTTGCAACAAAGCCCTAGAGCCTAAAGGTTTTGTTTTGTGAAATTCCTTAAGCACTTGAATTAAACTTGCAATTACTAACAATGAAATCATTTCAACCGTTGCAAAGTTCATAAGAAGAAAGCTGAGAAGAAACCTGGCCACGGCTGACACAAAATGTAATTGCTTACAACTGTAGAACACTATATTACATTTTATTTGTTTTTCTCTTGACAAGGTGCTGTCATCCCTGTAATCAGCCTAAACATTTTCATTAAAGTGCGTGCTTAATTACAATTTAAAAAAATCCGATGAGGCAATTCTATGTCCTTCAGTCTTTGTTAGAAAATATTTTTGCATTATTTACAGGCAAAATAGTTTTCAGATATTTAAATGTAAAAGGCCATTTGAACTTCCTAATATAGTGCATTTGATGCATGCTGGACCTCAAAACTATAAGATATGCTTCAAAATATTTGTTTTGTGATCAAAATCCCACTGGATATGATCCAATTTTCCATTCCCATTTCAGGTTGGATAGTAGGAAAAAGTTCTCAGAAAAAGTGGTGAGCCACTGGAACAGGCTGCTTAGGAAGGTGGTGAAGTCACCATTCCCGGAGATGTTCAAGAAAAGAGTGTATGTCACACTGAAGGACATCATCTAAGATGGTCACAGTCATGGGCTGATGTTTGGACTAGATGATCTTACTGGTGGATAATCTTTCCAAATTTGATGATTCTATTCCATGATTAATTTCAATAGGATTTCAATCCAGACCTTCACTCACTCAAGGCAGTGTCAGGCCAAACAGAACCTCTCTGCCTGCACTGGTGTTGATGTGGCACAGCAAAATATTTTTTATGTTCAGCACAAGATGGTTTTGTTAAAGTATCATTGGAATGAGGCGAAACAATGAATGAAGGAGAAGGAAGAAATCTGTAAATGTAGTTTATTTTGTGAGACAAAATTCTGCAGCTACCACAAGCGTCTCATTTATTTCAGCTGACATCTCCAGAGTAGGTACACAGTTGCATATGTAACACTTGTGCATATTTTTCCCCCAGGACACAGTTTTGTTTAAACTCCCAGTGCTGTGAATTTATAACAACTGGGATATTGTTTGGGTTATTGCATGTAATAGGAACTGTATTTTCACAGATGGCTTACCTTCCTTGCCAGATGTCAGTTTTTTAACAGTGTCCTAGTAACTACTGCATGTGCTAACTTTATTCCACATACCAACAATTATTGTCTTGAAGGGACAAGCTCTTTTATTTTCAGGTTACTTTTGTAGTGACTGGAACAACTTCTGAAAGTCTGAACTGGATGCTCCACCACTTTCAGTCTGAAAATCGGCTGTGGCTGTGTCTCTAAAAAGTGAATGTTCCTGTGCCAGTCGTCATGCCAGGCAGGACTAATTACTGGATTAAAATCCTGTTTGTGACAGACAGTAGATCATTTTGTAGTTATATCCCTCCATCTAGTATTAGGAATCTAAGATTCACCTTCTGAACAAGCTTAATGGAACCAGCACAATTATCAAACAAACCCCTAACTTCTTTCTTCAAAGGGTTATAATCTGGAAAATCAAAAGAAACAGACAATGCCTGGGGGTAGAAGAGAGAGCAGATAAACAGCACAGATGGGCTTCAAAGATATTGCTGAGCAGCACTGCCAAATCCAAACATTTCAAAACTATGAATCAGGCACCAGAAAAGTCTTTAAATTTACTTACAATTCATGAGATGTGAAAAATAGCTTATTTCAGTAATGACTGCATTACTGTGCCGTTGTATTCGCTGCCCAACTGCCTGTCAGTTGTCCTCCTCCAGACATTTCTGCATTCATTGGTTAATTTCAACTATTTCTGAAAGAACAGCTGAGGACTGGAAGGTGTGGAGACCTTGTAAGACCTGTGGGTGGTTGGTCTGGCAGTTATAGAATTACAGAATCATAGGGGGTCAGAAGTGACCTCTGGAGATCATGTAGTTCAGTTCCTGCTAAAGCAGTTTCTCTGGAGTAGGTGAACCCACAGTGATATCTGCACTGGAAGGGAGGCAGGAGCAGCTGGGACCTGGTTGGCACAGATCACTCCACCATCAGCCATGGAGCTCTGTTTGTTCTGTGTGTAAGAAACCAGGTCAGTGAGTAGGACACCAGGTCAGCTGCAGACATTGTGTGTGGCTGGACACACATGGAACTCGTTCAATGGCTGGAGGGAAGAAAGCAGGGGAGTGCAGCCAGACGCCGTGGGGTATGAGCAGGCTGTGGGTATTGCAGTGGTGAACATGGCACTATTCAAGAGCTGAAGCTCTGCAGCCCCAAATGATCTGTATTTTAATCCCAGACACCCACAAGAAGGATATTAAGCAGCAGTTAGGCTAAGACTCATAAGCCCTCTTTCCCAAAATGGTCTGAAGGGCTCAGCACCCCTGCATCCTTTCCCCTCTTGACAGATGCTGCCCTATTGCTCCACACTCCCTTGTAATTTACTAACTCGTTCACTACCCATTCGCACAATTGTGCCATAACTTGTTTCAGTGCAGGTAAAATAAGTCAGTGAAGGCCTAACACTGAATTCAGGTAGCGCGGGGTAGAGATGCTGGCCGGAAGGCAAATGTCAGTGCGGATACAGCTAGGGTGAGGCCTGCACTCCCAAGGGAGGTCTCTTCCTCCTCAGGGCCCCTCATTGCAGCAGTGGCAGCACTGATGGTGAAATGCCCAGGCTGTGAACAAATCTAGATTTGTCAGCCTGGTGCCTTTCTAACATGGCTTATGGTGTGATAGTGCTTACTTTTTCAGACAGAATCTGAGATTCTTTTTTTTCTAGAATGTTTGAAAGATCATTCTGAAAAGAAACAGAAAAGGCCGTAATTGGAGCATAGCAGTCTCGAGGGTTTCTCTGTAAGCTGTAGTATTTGAGATTTTTCTCTATGAAAGAGATCACACCCAGATCTGATAGCAAAAGAGGTGTTCTGCACTGCCGGTTTTTTCACTTGTGAGTGCACCTGCCTAAGGAATATTACTTTGACACAGCCCCTCTGTCGCATGGCTACAGCCCTGTGCAGTCAGTAGTACTAAGCCCAGTCTGTCATATCTCAGCTGCCTTCTCCACTCCCCTGCTGGGTTTATCATAGCCCCTGTAGCCCTGGAGGAACTGATTTTAGAGCAGTTCTGTCACATAGGTAATGGCCTGTACATTCAGCTCCATTTTAGAAGTACATTAATCCAGGATAACTCAAGTGGTAGAGCAGAGAGGTGTCGAATTAGCATTGTTATCAATAGGTAAAAAGACAAGGTTGTCTCAGACTTTGGATGTTTCTTGTTTGCTCAAAAGCAATCAAAAGTTGTTCATTGAATTTTGCAAAGTGACTGTATGTGATCAGCTGGAGACTTGTCCTGATTTAGGCATCATCATTGCCAGGCTGAGCAAGCTTCAGCACGTGTTCTGGAAGTGAAGGCTTTCCTTTGCTGAGGTCTTCAGATGATTTAGTAGAAACTGCATTTCTATAATGAAAACAAATAGACTTTAAACAGATCAGTTGGTATTTATAGATAAGGGCCCCCCAACTGTGAGGCAAGGTAAATGTATATGTCTAACATGTAAAAGTATAGGTCTAGTAGCTCCACAAATATTTAGAAGAATGGATTGTGATAAACTGTTTTAGTAGAAGAAAATATGGACCAGGAGGCTGGCCTTTATTAGAAATTAAGTTGACCTTGTCTGTCCTACAGGCTTTACAAAAACATTAATACGCATACTATCACCATATCCTGTTGTCTATGTACTCTCCCCTCTTAGAAACAGCTACTTTTTCTTACAGTGATTCTTGTTATGGAAGAATGATGATTTTTCAGCAGTTTCAGCTTGTAGTCTAGGGCTGGCAGTTTAATCAGAAATGTGATGTTTCTCCAGAGCCAATGGACCATATCGGGACACATGGCAGGATTTCTCAGGCTGTTTGAAGCCCAGCTCTTTCTCAAAAGCTTAGTAGCAGAGATATGCATAAAGGTACGATAATGCTAGATCAAAAGGAGGGAAAAGTCTTACAGAATCTTTGTAGAAATCAAAGGAAATTATCATTTACAGAGAGAAATCTTGCTTTGTCAGAGGGAGGTAAGGAAGAAGCAAGCCCAGCAAACATAGCTCATCCTAAGGAAAGACTCACAAGACTAGCTGTCTGGTGGAAAGTCAGATTCAGAATGAATTGCCGGCCGTAAAGAAAACTAAAGAAAGGTAAGCACGAATATGTCACATACAGGTAACACCCAGGTTGTTCCCTGCTGCCCCCTACTGGAGCTGGGTACAGCCCATGAGCCAAACCACGGGAGAAATCCACATGCTCCAGAAATACTGAGGGTAGCAGTCAGCAGTCTGATTGCACTAGCAAGGGATGGACAGCCAGCAGCAGGTGAGATCTGCGTAATCTTGGACCCCACTGAACTTGAGAAGGTTTTGCCATCAGCTTCATTAGTGGTGGGATTATTCCCAAGAACTTTCTACTTCTATATCCTTAATACCTTAGTCAGCACTCTGCTCAAAACCATGCAGGACTGTTATGAGACAAGTGCTGTGAGTGATGAAACGGTGAAATAAGCATAAGTCTTCTTGGCTCTCCTTCGCGATATGCATTCCACTTCAACTTAAAAAAATTCTATTGAGCCTCTCGGCGTGGCTGTTGAAGCACCTTGCCCAGCCATCCATCTCCCAGCTGTGCCGTGTGCCACTTGGACCTGGCTGCCAAATGTAAGCACTTGAGTCATCCGAGCCAGGTGATCAGCATAAAGACTCTCCTAATTGGTATTATGGGATCAGCACTTTCTTGGTGCATATGAGGCTTATTTAATTCCTGTCAGGGCTGCATATTTGCAAATTCCTGGTCTTTATTTAATAGGTAAGTTATGTATTTGTTACTACATAAATAGTTTGGAAGTTGAAGGACTAACAACAAGAGTGACAGAGCCAGGAATAAAATTTAAAGGTGCTTGCTTACAATTATGAATTTATCCTCCAGCACACATTGCTTTTATTGTGTTACAGAGCTCATAGTTTCTGCTTCTAATGTGGTACACTTATCCCTTATTTACAGTGTTCTTAATCCCCCAGGATCCTTTGTTATTTTTAGATCACTCGATGTCTGAAAAGTTTTAGCTTGTATTTTGTCAGTGGTTGTGTGATAGTGCTTATTGCAAAGCTAAAATCATAAGCGACAGGCAAACTGCCTCTAATACATGAATTCCTTCAGATGATTTTTGGTAAGCATTTTGCTTGGTTGGGGGTCTGAAGACAACAAAGAATTCCATTGAACCCAACAAAATCTGTATGATCTTGTTCTGCTCTACAATGTGAAATTTTTCTCAGTGTGTTTTGCAGTGCTTGCTTAAAAATCTTTGTCCTCTTTAGAAAAGCAAAATAATGAACAGATTATATTGCTCCATTTCAAAGAAGAAAACAACAAAGAAAAGCCAACCGGATAATCAGAAAATATAAATAAAGACAATTTCTACTGACAGTGTTCTGATCCAAATATTTATTTCCTAACTCATACAAAATTGATGCTTGTGGAGGTACCGGGCTGAAAAACAAATGATTCTAGTTATCCACAGAGAACATACAGTACCAGTGGAGCAATGAAGCCTGCTTCGACATGAATGAGAAATATTACAGGTAATTTACAAAATGAGATCTACTGTCATATAGAAAATGACGTTTTGGAGAAACAGAGTTGTGAAGGAGGCTGATATTTGTCTGCTGGAGATGCAAGGAATCCCTCTTCACCCAGTCAGGCAGTGGATGGGGAGGCTTCCCTTCCTCCTTGGCAGGAACTGCACCTGAGTGCTTGCTGGACAGTCAGCTCTCCCCACAGGGTTCCTACGCCTTCCAGTCTTCACAAGTTCATAGCACATTTGCTGTGCTGCAGTTTGGCTGGATATGGACCAGAGAACTACATGTAAAAGACCAAAAACAGAAAGAGGCTCTGTTCTACTAGGAATTTATTTAGTGATCAGATGGAAAATTTGGCTTCAGTGAAAAAAAAGAGTCAGATACCAGAAAGAGATGAGAAAGTCAGTCCTAGATAAAAGTAGTTCTAATACTTAACATAAAGTAAAACGCTATTAAAGGTTTGTATATGAGTCATGCCAACTTCTATGTAGATGAGAACTGTAATGAAACGGTATCTAAGTCATTATAAATTTTGCTATTTACACAAAAGAGGAAAAAGAAATTTTCCTATTTCATTTTTCATGTTACTCTCCATACCTTGCGTACTTATTAAAATGTAGGGTTTCAACTACCCATAGAAAAAATACAAACGTGCAGAGAAAATGACTACTAGAAAGAAAAGAGCAACCAAGACCCATAACTAGATTTGCAATAATTCAGTCCTGTCCTAAGGAGTTAGATCACGTTCTTTTTCCTTCCTACACAAAAGTTGCACTCCTAACAGCAGACCAAGAAAAACACAGTTGCTTCAAAACACTGGGCATAGAGTTCCAGAAACAAGATAGCAACTACTCAGAAATGCTGTGGAAAACATTACTCACGTAATAACTTGCTATTTACATTGAAGAGTGTGAAGCTTTTAAAATTAATTAAAAACTAAAGGAAAAAAAATAATAAAAATAAAATTTAAAAAAAAATTTAGTCAAAGGACAATTTGGCCTATAAGGTAGAATCTCTGTTCTTTGCTTTTTGTCTAGCAGATCTTTTGAGATATATATCCACATAGACACAGATATATGCCTGGGAGAGATTTATCAAAAGCTAAAACATGTCTGGGTGGTGAGCTGGCAAATCTCATCTCAGAGATTACTTTTGCAGCAGATAGCCCCCCCCGCAGCAGAAATGCTGGACTGATACATGTGAATGAAATGACTCTCCCTGTCCACGACACACACTGGATCCACACACACACATCAGTCTGTCAAAGCAGAGATGACCACAGCTCTGGATCCCAGTCCTCATACACAACAGTCCCATTCCCACCGAAGCACAGTGCTGGGCACAGAGCAGGGCTGCGGGATGCCACCACCCGTTGTGTGGATGATGGGCAGGTTCCAGCTCCCTTTGCAGGTGGTGGATGCTCTCAGCTGGAGCTGAGATAAGCAGCAGCTCCAGGGATGCTCCGCAGGATGAGGAACCATCGGCTCGTTGGGACCCAGCTTCTGAGCAGCCCTATGCACCCAGTAACGGCAGCCGTGCTCCTTCAGCGGGATAACTGGGCCGGGCCGGTGAGCACCACAGCACTCCTTAGAGCAAGATGCTGTCCAGCGGCAGGCCCTGATTCTGATTTCGAAGCAGGAAAATCCAGGCAGAGGATGTGGACCTCACCAGAAGAAGGACGGTTTGTTCTCCAGCTGTCCAGGCTCCATCCTAACTTGCCAAAAAACAGTGCAAATTTCTAACAGTTCACAGGAAAAAGAATGTCCATATTGACAGGGTATAAATCCTTCCTTACGTACGAGAATGGTACATACCCGGCATCTCTATCAAATATCGTAGAAAAGGTTACACAAAAATAGTTAAATATAAGGATACAGATACATAGATAATACACTTGCATAAAATATGTAGATTCAAAACCCTTAGGGCAGTTTCAGTTAGCTGAAAATGTATGCTTTAGAAATATGAACAATTTCCTACACTTTTCTAGTTTAAGTAGGAGGGGAAAGGGAAGAAGCATCAGCCTTATTAATACTGAATGCTAAGTGCAGGAATTTAGCTGTAGCTGTAGGGCTTTGAAGCAATTGATTTGACAGAACCTCCAAGCATAAACTCTGTTTTAAAAATCCACATTTATTCCCTAGATCGCTTATTGTTTCATGAAAATGAAAACCTACGTGCCCTGCTTGTATCAACTAGATCTCCTGAGACCGCTCAATGAAACCTCGTAAGCTCACAATACTTCAAGGTAGGGTCATGCACTGGGAGTACACATGAGCCTTATTGCAGCATTTCTGTGTGATAACAGGAATTCATAACTTCTCACATCCTGTAGAATTTAACTTTAGAAATGCAAAACCTCGAATGACACCACAAGAAGCTCACAGTTCTGAAAAAATTAAAGTCAGTATGAAATTTTACTTATAGACCACATAATTTACACAGATTTACATAAATACAGAGATATTAAAATATTAAATCAAACCTAATTAACAGAGGATAGAGGTTTACATGATAACATTTTAACTCATTACATTTCTGCAACTATTCTTAGTGTCATGAGATTATATAAATAATATATATATCTATATATCCATGATATGTATAAAGATATATATATTTCCATCCTTTTTTTTTTTTTTTTTCCTCAAAAATAGGGCAATTTTATAACTGCAATGAGATGTGACAAGCAGTACACTTCTGGGGAATTATTGCATGCCTTGAGTGCATAAGGCAGAAGGAAGAGTGTCTGACTAGAGACGCTAGAGAAGTGAAACCATCAACCAGAAATGCACTGGAATGATTTGGAACATCTTATTGCTTTTATAAAACTCGAAATTATATACTGATTTTTAAGAAAAGGCACAAAATAAAGGGGGAAATAATATCTCTCTATTTAGTGGAGATCACTATCAGGAAGCTCCGTTACTGTTCACTGAACACTCCTCACTGTCCTAAATCTATTCCCTGTGGTGCAGTACTGTGTTGCGGTTGCATAAGGAGGTTAAACACAAAAGTTCATGCATCCTTTATTAGGGGAAACAAAACAAAGCCCATTTCCTTGCCCAACAACACAGCAGTAGCCATTAGCATCTGGTCACACCAGGGAGCATTGGTCATCACTCCCACCACACCACACCACCAACAACGGGTTCATTTCCACACCAACCTCAGCTGGTAGAGCAGCTCCCGGAGCTGGATGCTACTGCACCCACCTGGGTGCTGGAGGCATGCATTGAAACCCAACAGGAATTTTCCACCAGGCAAGATCACAAAGGGGTAAGACAGGGTTAAGAGAAGCACTGCCTTGAAACCCCTGCACACTGGTGCTGTCCATGGACTATGGAGCGCTGTGGCACCCTTTCCTCTTTTCACCTTTGTGCTGCCTGCACAAGGGTTCTCCAACCCAGCAGCCACACCAGGGGGCAGAGAACAGCAGAATGTTACAACCTGTGGGCTACAGCTACCTCATCACATCACTCTGAATGCCAGGATACGGGGAGAGAAAAGAAAAATTTAGAAAATCCCTCGGGATTACTTTTCCTTTGCTGTATTTTTCAGATGTTAATATGCACAGCAGAGGGCTGCCTCTGCTATGATACCACACAAGATGTTTCAAAGTTCAGATACGGCACTCTGTTAAGGCACCTTCAAGGAATGGGCTTTGATTTAATCGCTAAGCAAAGCTGTACCGGACGCTGCCCCGCACTCCTCCAGCACGGACAGCATCAGCAGCACCACACCTGCCCACCACTGACAAAAGCCACTGCTGTTTGCTAGGGAGAAATCACACTTCCAAAATAAATACCTGCTGGGCATTAAGAGCTGATATTTTGCACAATCGCCTGGTTAGTTCCCCAAAAGAGGAGAGGCGAGAAATTTAAAGTGTTGTCTGTCCTTAACTGCTTACTAGATTAGAAGGGATAAAAATATATATCAGCCTAAAAAAGTAGAAGCTGGCCCCGTTCTGCTGCAGGATTCCTTGCTGGGAGGTGAAGCTTTAACTGCAGCGTGGTTGGAGCAGGGTGCCTGGTGCAGAACAGGGTTTGTTTTGGGACCCCCAGGAGGAACAAGGCCATATTCCCCCTGAGGTGTATCACCTCATGCCACCACGCAGAATGGCAATGGTTTTGGGGGCTGTGTCATGGGGAGGGCATTTAGAGATGAGGGATGCTGGGGGGGAGAGGAAAGCTGCATCTGGAGGATGGGGCCGCAGGGCACTGCAGTTCACCTAAACCCAACGGGGGGCGGGTGTTACACAAAACAAGATCCAGTCCTGGAGAGGAGCGAGAAGGGTGGGCCAGGGGCACAGGTCCAAGCACAACAGAGAGCTGCTCCAAAAAGACAGGGGGGTTCCAAAGCACCCGCCAGACCTGCCACTCCCCCCACTCCGCACCCCAGCCACGCCATGCAGTGTGACACTGGGGGCAGGGGGGATCCAGTAGTGGGATCACCCCAGCCCTGGAGGTAACAATGTCTAGGGTTAAAGGGAACCCTGCCCCTGACTCTCTCCTCCAGGCTAGGTATATGGTCGCTGCGTGCAGGTCCTTCTCCAGCACAAAGACGCATCCTTTCCTTGCACAGTCAATGAGAAACGCGATGTGATCTGTCATGCGCTTGGATCATGGGCTTGTTCGTTCATTGGAATTAGCAATGCTTTCTTCTTCTTTGAGGACTAGAATAATCACTCCGGTATTTACAAAGGTGCCTTCTCCCGGGCTCCCCTAAACCATCATGACAAAATCACCGTCTGCAAGAGCCCCACGCCAGCTGTGTCCAAAGCTGCCTGCGCCGGCTGGGAGCTGAGGGCTGCCGTGGGGGGGGACCGCTGGATCTCCGAGTCCCGGGGGGGTCTTCCCAGGCGGCTGTCTCTCTCCGGGGGGGTCTCTCCCGGTGCGGGGTGCCGGCTGCGGGCGCAGTGGTCCCGCTCATACTCCTCCTGCGCCTTCTGCATCTTCCGCTTCTTCATCTTCCTCTTGTGGATGTGGAAGGTGGTGAGGGAGAGGAGGATGAGGCAGAAGATGAGGGTGACGAGGACGATGAGAACGAGGGTGGAGGAGAAAGACTGAAAGAGCTGACCCACTTGCGTGATGCAGGTGCTGCTGGCGTTCGAGGTGGCAGACGTCCTGTTCAGGAGACAAGGCGGCAGCGACAGCCTCAACTTCTTGGAGAGCTTGGCACTCATTGAGGAGGCTTCGGAAGACGAGGATCTTCCTCCCCTCTCTCAAGACGCCGGAATTTCAGTGGGGGCCGGGCTCGCTCCCGGCAATGCCCGCGGTGCCGCCGGCTCAGCCTCGCGCTGGCTCTAAACGCGACCGAGCAGCCTGCAAAGGGAGCGGGACCGTCAGCGCTGCCCACCCTGCCCGCCGCCCCGCCCCGGGCACCGCTGCGGCAGCCCCCGGCCCGCGCCCCGCCACGGAGCC
>JAOWBP010024786.1:0-22810 GCA_028571105.1 Tragopan temminckii | reverse complement strand
TGTTTAGGACCTTTTCACTACCTTCCTTCAGAAAGCAGACCCCCATCCCTCCCTGCCATGCAGGTTTGAGTTGGTGGGTTATCCATCTTTTGCTGTAGTGAAGGTAAGGACTTGGAAATGCAATGTGATGGTAGTACAGCAGTTACAGGGTGCCTCAGCACAGGAGCATCCCAGCAGATCATCAAAAGTAGGTGCTGTCTGGCATGTAGTTGTGCCAGTGTCACTACTAAGCTCATTTGTAGATGCACTGTGTTCTCAGTGTAGTGCTGGGGAGAGCAACCTGTGCTTTGGGGACAGGTTCTGGGACACGTGAGCTTCCTGTGCAGTCACTGAGGCACATTCCCAGCTCAGAGCTTTGCTCTCGGGAACTCTAATTTGGACTCAGTAAACTATCAGTATTCCAGACATACCAATTCTACTTTCAGCAAGCCTCATTCTTTGAGTCACTGTAATCCCAAATGCTACAGAGGTACCATTTCATTTGTCCTCTGCATAACTCAGTGCAGTAAGCATGAAGCAGTCAGGTGCATGAGTGCGTGCACTTCCAAGGAGAAGTGATATTCACCTGCAGGAAATGTTGGTGGGGGGGGAAACAGATGCGTGTTGGTGATAGGGGATGGGAAGGGGATGTTAAGTCATTAATTACTAAGCCTTGCATAAACAAAACGTAATAGTTTGAAAAGTCTGTAATTTAAAGGGAAGGAAAAATCTTTCATCTTTTTCTGCGCTGTTTAGCTAATGTCAAATTGGATCAGCTGGAAGAGTTTTGTGATGATTTCTGCTTTATATATTGATTACTTCTCCAAGGACGGTGCCGATGCGGTGAGCGCTGGACTGGTGTTGAAGGGGAAAAGAGCTAAAAAGGGATCCAGGCTGAAAAGTCAGGGGTGGCTGATGAGCCCAGTTGCTTCTAGTTAGTTGGGGGAGGATGCAGGGTGCAATGTGATTCACTTCTCCGTGCACTGAATGACCCATTTGTTGGCTGGTAGTTGGTAATGCAACCTGGAGTCTTCTCCAAAGACTTTCTGAAGCTCTGTGGTTGTGATTTTAAGGAGAGGACTTGGTCAGAGTCCCAAGTATGGAGAATGAGCCTTCAGGGATGGTGGTAGGGGTTTGGTGCTTTCTTCTTCTTTCATTTCACTCTCCTCTGCCCCCACTTCCCCCTCCTGGAAAATATTTTAGAAAATGAGAAGCTGGTAAGTTTGTGCTTGGTCCAAAACTAATTTTAAATGGAGTAGTTCAATCGTGGAAGGTTTCAATTCATCTTTTTCTCCATGTAAGCTGTACTAAAGATGAACCCAAATGTTGCACTTTAGCACGTGCCTTTATTCAAACAGAAGACAGCTTTCTGAGCGAGGCAGTGCTAAAAGTTAGTTTTTGTCATCAGAGACACGTTCTCTCTCCAGCTGCTTGGCAATGCTGCTTTTGTTTTCTCTGTCATTATTTTTTAATTGGCTGCTGGTATTTATTAAACAGCGGATAGCGTGAGGGATTTCTGAACTCCGTGCAGCAGAGCTGTGTAGGATTTTTGGAAAGCTGAATGGTGGAGAGAGGACTTCCCACGCAGGAGGCTGCTGCCAAAGAATTATCTTCGTATGCTCAGTGAGAATGTAATGCTGCTTGTGTCAGTTTTCTGTGAAATGTTGTTATAAATTTAGGCAAGATTGTTTACCCAATGTAATGCTAAAGCTGGAATACAGTTATATTTCAGTCTAGCAAATCTGCATTTTTGGCATAAATTACTTAGATATCTAGGAACAGCGAAATATATGCTGTTAAACATGTCAAATCAGATGATTAAATGACTTGATTGTTAGGAAGAAAATAGTAATTTTCTGAAAAGGCTTAATGAATGATGTGGCACAATGATCTGCAAGCATACCGAAGGAAAAAAAAAAAAACACCTTTCTTGAGGAAAATTTGCAAGCTGAGGAGCACGTTTTTATGCAGTAGGTAATAAAAGCAGGAGCGTGAGTGAAAATATTTCAGCAAATTGACAAGCTCCTTTCTTCCAGTGCAATTATTTTCCCTGCTGGCGGCCGAGTGGGTGGCTCTGTGTGGTTAGTGACTCTGTATTGTGCCAGCAGTCACCGGGCAAGGTGATTGCTTTGTGATAGCAGACCGTGCAAATGCTTCTCAAGATAAGCTGCTGCTATGAAACAACTCCAGCTTTCACATGGGGACCTTGGATCAAGGAGAAAGCAGCTCTGTTACGTGGATTGCCTTCTTGCATCTCACGTGGAAACGAGGTGCTGAAGCCAAGTGAGGCCAGCCTTACCTGGGTGATGTCGGGTGAGGATAGATGAAGGCTTTGTTTGGGCCTCGTCTTGGCCGTGTTTGATGTGCAGAAGGAAGGAAGGGTCCAGTTTGACTTGGAGCCCAAGCTAAAACATTTGAGTTAACAGTTTAAAAGAATTGGCTAGTTTGTAGACTAAGCAAACTTGTGTGTCAGTAGTTTTATATCAATAATGTGCAAGCCTCATGCCTTATTTAGAGCTCCTTTGAGAAAGACCATTTTGTCCCTTGTATAGGACCCAGTGAGATCTCTGCTCAGTGAAGGCAGTTTTCTTTGATCAAGAAATGTGTTCATCTGAGCAATGGCAGCAAGAAAGCAAAAATGAAATCAAAAGTTGAAAGTGAAGACCTTTCTGACATTATTTGAACTTAAACTGTGGCTTTGAAGTTCTCGAGCTCCTTGTTGAGTGCCTAATGAAGCCTGTCTTTTTCTGTGTGAGTTCCATATAGAACTGCTACCCGAGCCCTGGCCACACTGATGACAAGGATTTAAAGTAGAAGCTCACTCATAAGGGGTTCTGCATGTTGTGAGGGTCTGTAAGTTGGTACCCCGCTGGTCTCTGTGTTCCCTCTCTGGAGATGGGTGAGCTGTGCTAGCAATCTGTGTAACAGGGTTGTGAAACAATCTTACTTTTTGGGTTCCCACAGGGTAAGGGCGTGAAGGTGACACAGGATCAGAGCAGCCCTGTGATCACCAATGGCTGTGTGCCAAGGCCGATGTCCCACCTTAGCTTTCCTTCTGTTCTGCATTAGAATAATGCAGAGTCCTGCATTAGAATAATGTTGCTGTAATTGGTGGTAGACTGTCTGATCTGAGTCACTGATGTTCGTCATACCCAATCCTCTGATCCAGCACATGTGCTTTAAAGCCCTGTTGCAAAAAGCATGCTTTATGTCAGTGCTCAGCTCAGTGGCTGCTACAAAGCATGCTGGAAATCTGCAGCAAGCAGATCCCAGGAAGACTTCAGCTACTGCACCAGCTGTGTTGTCCTCTCCTGCCCTTGTGTGCTCCCAAAAGTTGGTGCAGATGTGTTAGTGGAAACCTTGTGCAAGTCTTGCAGGGCTGACCAGAAACCTACCGCACATTCTCAGTTTTCTCTGCTGATTATGGCTTGTGCCATTAGAATGAACCACAGCGTCGTCTGTCAGATTTACTTACACTTATTTCTAAAGTTCCATAAAGCCTGTTTTACCAGACTGACTAATTCAAAGCATTTGTTCAAAGCGTTGCTGCTGCTTTTGTTACCACGGGCTCTACAAGAAAACCAAGATTCACTGCTGAAAGAGGTTGGTGACCAAGTAACAGCAGAAACGGTCTAGGTGCTTAATGCTGTGTTTGCCTCAGTCTCCAGTTCCAAGGGCTCCCATGTCTCTGTGCTCTGTGAGAGGGAGGAGAAAAACTATTGGTGTTTGGTAAGGGTCAAGTTGGGAATTCTATAAGACCTCAACACAAGGGACTGAGTCCATTGGACCAGATGAGCTGCATCACAGGGTTTTCAGCAACGTCTGGGATCAAAAAACACAAAAGTGTTTCCTGGTTTGCTTGGAGAGGAGCAAGCTAAGTTTTTTCCTGGTGAGTTCTCCATCTCGTTGTCATGCTGGGAGCACTCAGCCTTGTGCCTCCCAGAGGATCCTTACCCTGTATGGAAACTGCAGCAGAGCTTTTGTTTAGGTATGTGTTACCATTGGGGGTTGTGTGCTGCGCAGCACAACTTCCAATGAAGGAGAAGAGTCAGTTTCAGTGGTTTTGATACAGAATTTATAATGCGGTGTCTCAGCTTCAAATAGCCTCCATGCAGTGACACCCACTTCAATACACGTACAAAAGTAAGGAAGTTTTGCATCTGCAGCTGTCAAGAATGTACTTTGGCTGATGGATGCTGTCAAAGCTTAAAGGCGGGATCCCATAGTGGGTCAGTTAAGCTTTATTGGTCTGCCAGAGCAGATTATCATTTTATTTAACCAGAAAAGTGGTTTTCATTGTCACTTGATTGCCAAGGGTCTGTCAGCGTTTCCATTATAAACCTCCTATTTTCAGGGATTTTAGTAGACTTGAGATTTAAGTGTTCTGGTCTAAAACTTGGCAAGCATGATCTGAGTTCACCAGCAGATATTTTCTTTGTGAGATTTTAAAACAGTCAGCTGTTTCTTAAATTGTAGAGAAGGCGAGGGGATTTTTTTCCTCTCGATTAAGCAGATAGGACTATTTTTTCCACCCTTCTTATTCCAACTAGATATATGAAAATAAAGCCCTATTCTCTCTTTTTTTTTAAAAAAAAAAAAAAAAAAAGAGGAAGAAAGAAAAAGACAGAGATGCCCTCTATCATGTTCTGTTGGCTGGAGGATAATGCCTCAAGGCTTTCCCAACCTCTGCTTCAGTACATGATGGATGAAGTCCCACCCACCCTCTGCTCTTTCTCCTCCCCTTTACTTATTTGCCTTTGGTGTATTTACACTCTCACTATATTAAGTTGCAGCATTCCTTCTCCTTACTCCATTCCTCGCCTTTGCTCTGTGAAGCTTCCAGCACCCAATTGTGATGACTCTGAGTATTTTACTGCTCTCTAAAAGGAAACTCTGGGGTGATGCGAGGTACTTGTGGTAAATATAAACTCTTAAGGATTGCCTTTATGTTGTGTCTTGCTCTATTTGATGTACAGTACTACTTAACTGAAGAACATAACGTGCACGCTCCTCAGCAGAACACTGCGATTTTAACACTTTTTGGAGACTTTGCTGTGACTCTAGAGCTGTGACTCTACTTTCACATTCTTTTTTTTTTTTTCCTTTGTTTAACCAAATCTTTAATGTCTACCAAAAAAAAAGTGAAGTGTGATTGGTGCAGATCACCACTGTGGGTTTTCATGGCTGGGCTCTTTTAGTCATTTCCTGAGAGCTCACTGCAGAGCTGTGACAATGCAGGAAGCGGCAGCAGGCATAGTGAGGCTGAGCATGTTGTTGGAGAGCGGCTTGCTGTAGGTGAGGGCTTGTCTTCCTTGCTGAGATGTAGGAATTGCTGGGATTGATGCTCAGGTTCTTCAGGAAGAACCTCTGCTGTCCTTTGGTCACGGCAGCGAAGATGATTTGGGCATGAAAATGCTGAGCCAGGAACTACAGCGATGTGACTGTTGAGTGATGAGAGATGCAAGTTAAAATCTGGAATTCAAGAGCTGGAAGATGAGTGCTTTTAAAAAGTATTACAGTCTCTCTCCCAGGGCCTTTAGGAGGTCTTTGTCGGAACAAGATGCTGGCACTGCTGCCTTGAAGGACTATCATTGGTACCACCAAATGAGAAGTAAAAAGGTGAGCAAACAAACGGTTTTGGACCCAGAGAAAGCGCTCGGAGCGTACAGGTGGCAAACACATCCCCGTCTTCCCTGGAGGATAAGCAAAAGAGCACGCTCTTGCAGCCTTAGAAGGGAAGGTAATGATTCAAGTCTTGTCAAAAGTTCTGCAAGCATGGATGCTACCAGCACCGAAAATCTCCACCAAGATTCAACAGAGGTGCTTTTCCAGGCAAGGACCAGATCGCTGCGGGTTCCCTTCAACCGCTCTCTGTCCGAACCCGTGCCGCACTCTGCAAACAGGAATGCCAAGCCTTTTCTGCAGGCGGTGCGTTCCGTTGATTGCGAGCAGCACAGCTATTTTGTCCGTGGCATCTTCTCAACACTCTCAAGTGGCTTTTCAAAGATAATAAGTCGAAGAGGGGAGCAGCCCCCTGGTGAGCCACTGGAGTGGAAAACAGACGATAGTCAAATTGACCTGTGCACAGGTAATGGACTCTGTTCTGTTATGTTCTATTTGTGTTGCAGGTGTGTATAATTATTTTATGGGTTGTATCATAGTTGTTTGAACCGGTTTTGAACTTTGCTGTTTGTTAACATAAGATTTGCAACCTTCTGCTGTTCTGCCTTAATTTAAAAAAAAAAAAAAAAAGACTGGGGGGGGGGGAAAGGCCTTTCCCGATAAAGAAGTGGTGTGATGTTTTGGCATGCGCTTTAAAAACCTGAAGGTCCCTTTAAAACAGATGTCTCTGGAGGAAGCAGAAGCATTTCTCTCCAAAATGAACTGCGTGTGTGGTGCATGCAGTCCTGTGAGCACAGCAGCCTCAGAGGAGTTGTGCACTGATGGATGTATCAAGCCTGCTACTGTAGATGAAGTACTAGGAGGAGAGAGAGAAATAAAGCAGTCTTTTATCCAGTGTGCAAGGCAGTGGAATGGATCTAGTTCCTCATACCAGATTCACAGTTTTGCAGTCAATCAGTTAAATTGATGTCTGCTCTCTGTTAGATGCCAAGGACGGCAGTGTTACAAAGGTTTAGCCAGCTGGGATTGAGGTCAGCAAGATGCCAGTTTGAGATTCCATTTAAATCTGCCCTGCTGTTAACAACACTCATCAAGCAGAAGAAAAAAAATGGGGAAAAAGGGAGAAATTTGCCTTCTGTTCTCCTCATCTTTTGTGGAACTTTCCAGTGGGATACCCAGCCTGATCTGAGTGACCGAGGAGGCATTAGGGGGAGGGGAGCAAAGTTTAAATTTATAATAAAAACAAACAGAAACCTTTCTTCTAAAACCTCAGTGCTTTCCAGAGTCCTCCAGATTATCATATTAAAACATGGTAACAACTGGACCTACTTGAGACTGCTGGAAAAGCCATCCCTATTTAAAAAAAAAAAAAAAAAAAAAGTAAAAAAAAAAATTAGCTTGCTGTTGTTATTATTTGCCCCCACAGGTAGTGGGTCTGGGTGATGGTGGATTGCTACTTACAGGCTTATGTTTGCCACTGGGAGCAGTCTCATTGGTTTAAAATGCAAAACAAGCAGCCGTAGAGAAGCAGTGATGAAGAAGGACCATCTCCTTAGCTTCCCAGGGTTTGTTCAAAGTTGCTACCTACATTCATTGCTTTGTATTCCTCCAAGACCTCAGTGGAATTTGGCTTGGCAGTACGTGTTAAATTGAGTGAATTACATGGGGAAAAAAAATGAAGAGATGGCTACTTTGCTTCTGAACACATCTTGTTAAGGGTTTGGTTTGTCTCCTGCTGTTGTTGAGATCTCCTGAGAAGCTGTTATTACTGCAGGCTGGTCTGTTGCTTTGGACAGTTGGTTTGGTCTCTGCCACCCTGTATATGTCAGCAAGCTATTTTGGGAAGGTGTTCTATATGACACAAGCATTTTGGATTAAACACTTGCAATCTTTAAAGGGCAGAGCATGCTGTAGTTCCTTTTTCACACTGTTCTGGCGCTCTTTTGGAATAAATGATTCTCTAATAATTCCTAAATGCTGTTGGTCAGCTAGGTGTTGGGGTGCTCATGGAAAGTAAAGGGCAGAAAAAAGTTATCTATGAGAAGTCACCACACTGTGAATATGTTGGTCATGAGACGAGGACGGAGCCTTTTGGCTTCTGGAGTCTGAATCCTCTGAGCTAACCCAAAGTGGTTTTACAGAGGGACTCTCAGCTCAGGAACTGAGAAACAACAATGGGACTCGAGATTAAAAGTCAAACTGTCTCAGGGGAGGAAGTCATAACCAGGAAGGTGCTTGGGGAAACAAGGTTGTGCTGTTGTCACCTGCAGAGCTGCCTGAAACAGGCCCTGCTCTGGGAGGGTTAGCCTCTGCTCTTCAAGCAAACAGCAGCTGAGGTTGAAGAGAACTCGTTCACCCCATAAGACATGCTGCTGTGTGGGTTATGTAGTCATGGGACAGCGAATATCCTGTCACGGGATGTATTCTTCCAGAAGGAAGCTCGAGTTAGTTGGGCCTGTGGGCTCAGCCGGCCTGAGGCCTGGTGGCAAAGTGTGGAGTTCTGGGGGCTCAGGGCAGGGTCTGAGGGGAGAACCTGCAGGGAGAGCAGTGTAAACTGTTGCTGTGTTCTTCACCTGCAGCCTGGGTGCTCAGAGTACTGAGCTCTTCTCTTCTACCAAATACCTCACAGGCTGAGTTCTATGGGGCAGATTGTCCACAAGCAGTGGTGGTGCTTGGGTGGGCTGAAGGCATCTTACCACGCCTGCAGTCCTGTGTACTGTGAGAGGAAAAATGCAAGAGAACTGATTGCTTTCCTGGGCAAGAGGCAGAATTTTGAATCCTTGGGTTGGCAAAACCTGTGGTCTGCCCAGACTTGTGACTTGCCGGCAGACAGTGTGAGACACGGGACTTCTCCAAAGTATGCGAACAGCTTAGCTTCGAAGAGCTTGATCAAAAGTCTCCCAGGAAACATCTGCTTGGACAGAATTTCTCCTCTTCCAAGGAGAACCCTTCACATGCTGTTGAATGCCCAGTCTGAAAGGCACGCTTTGGAGCTGAACCAGAAGAACCTGGAGGTGTGCTTTCTGTTGCCTGTCCAAGGAGCCAAGACCTTTAGTTATTTCATTACAAGCATTTCCACTTTCCTCTGAAATAGTTACAGATTATCAACTCTTTAAAAAGTAAAAAAATAAAAAGAACTTCCTTCTGAAGCGTGCCTGTCCTCCTGCATTCTGCTTTAGCTCTGTGCCAGAACTGCACGGGCTGGGATCTCTGCATGGCTTTGGGTAGCAGCTGCTTTGCTTCTGACCTCTGTAAACCTGAGGAAGAGCAGCTCCCTTTTGCAAGGAACGGTTACCTCCCAAAAGGGGACTGGTTGCTTTTTTGGCAGCTTGAACGGGGAAGTGGGATTAAAAAAAAAAAAATCTGGATAAATATTTTCCACTTGGTCTCACAGTCTAGGAAGCGTGTTCAGACACTGCTTCATCTCTTCTTGGCTGCACATTCCCCTCCTGGGGAATGAAAGGATGCTGAACCTGGGGAGAGCTGCTCATCAGAGCTTTGCTGTGGCACAGGGCACCCTGCTGCCCATGTGGTAGAAGCTGTGTAGGGAAAGAGCTATGCAGATAGCTCAGAGCCTTGAACCTGAGGGTTTTCAGTGAGCTACTGCTCTCTATTTTATTTCTATGTATTGCCAATGACCCTTTAACGACCCTAAATGCTGTTAAGAGTGGATTTGTGAGCAACTTCATAGATAACATTTATTTTGCTGTTCCTTCTTATCTGAATCTCAGGGCAGTGCAAGTTTAATTGGGGATTGATGACAAAATGATTCTTCAGTAAATCAATTATCTGTATCTCAGCTTGTGGGAGGGAGAGAGTAAACGTGGTTTCTTGTATTTGATGCCCGTTTGGCTTTCCATAGGCACTGTACTGTTAAGATTTTTATAATGACATTTCCTGCAGAATTATTTCCTTCACTTTTTTTCACTTGTATGATGATATGTTTCTTCAGTCTTATCGCTTTGTCATGCTTTAATTCATTTTAGAGGGGTTCTTGTGCCTAGAGTCAGAGAGCATAGTCTATATCCTTGCTTTTCTGGCATTTTTCTTTTTTTGTAACTCACAAGAGTTACTCAAGCTTGGTGCTCTTCATTAATATCTCTACAGTCTGGAGTCATTAAATTCTATGTTTTTATCTTTCTTTATAAACTGATTTAGAGAGAACCTGTATTTTCCCACTTGTAACTTGGTTTAAAGCCAAGCTGTTCCATTTTGTCAGTGATTTCCAAAATGCAAAACTATACGAAATGGAAATTCAGTATTTATTGCTCACTGGGGCAGCTTTTCTGTTTTCAAGTTTTTTGAAGCACTTTCTCATTTTAGAAGTGCTTCTACTGACTCATGTTCCTCCACCCCCAAATGTCGTTCTCTATTAAGTAGTTTATTTTGGTGGGGTTTTTATTAGGGAACTTTTACACAATTAAGCTTATGCTGTAATACGTCCATTTGAGTGCCATGTAAATGTCAGTTTATCTATGTTCCCATGTGTTTTGTTGCATGGTTTAGTCTTAGTGTTTAAAGTCATTAACCTTTAATTGGCAGAACAGACTCAGAACATCACAGAGGGGTGAGGCACACAAGGGAGCATTCCTGGCACTTTGCAGCTTTGAACACTGCTTCACCACTGTTCCCAAGTGGTTTTGATCTCAACCCAAGCCTGGTTCATCACAAGCACGATATCATTTACTGTGGGTGATAGGCTAATGCTATGCAGATGAATGTTTATGGTCACAACGGAAAATAATTAGTAGCGATATCTGAGGCTAATAAAACTTCTCATCTGGTGCTAATTATGCTTAACAAAGGGTGTCTCTAAGCAGGTAGTTGTGCTCGTTTCAGCTTTGACTGTTGATTTTTCATTCTTCTTAATGCCAGACCATTTTTTCTGAAGCCAAAACTTAACATCCACTGGGATGAATGGGGACATTTGTATTTGTGGGAGCTATTTTCTGACTCATGAAATCATGATGGGGGAATGGCAGAGTCTCACATTGCAGGTTGCTTTTGTGGTCTGTGTCTGTGGGACTGCCAGGATGTCGTAGTTTTTGTGCAGAGCAGGCTGACAGCTGGTGCTTGCAATGTTATCTCTGATTACCTTGATAATCAGAAATTATCGCATGGGAATTAATTATCTATGAAAAGGGTAATTGTGTCCTAGAGACATCTAGTCCTCTGGGTTTTCTTTTCAGGGAAGTAGGATTTGCTTGCTTAGAAGCAGTCAAGGAGCAATAGTATGGGGATTAGGAGAGCTATCAGTGAAGTTAAGGGTTTGGTGGGAGAAGCTTTTCCTTTGATAGCAGGACAGACAGGGCCTCGAGGAAGTGGCTGGATGAAGAAGTCTCTGCTTTCCAGGGGAAGAGCTGTATCTGGAGAGCAGTTGGGGCTGGCATCTTCAGCAAAACTTCATGTTTCACCCACTGATTCTCTGGGAAGAGGAACGCCAGCCTGGGGTAGGAACGGCTCGCAGGTCAGCACCCACTCCAGCCCCAGCAGTCTCTCCTTGCCATTCCCCCACCCATTATGCATAGGGAGCATGCAGAAGATGGTGGAGAGAAACCCTGTTAGGTTTTTCTTAAAGTTCTGTAATCTTCTTAAAGATGGATCTAAAACGCAGCTAAGTGCTCAGAAAGGGGAACTGTATCCCGTGGCTCAGCTATCCTGGAAAACTCTGAGGTTCTGCAATCTTAGAAATAGGAACCTTAACTCTCAGAGACATTTGGATTCTGTGGCCGGAGGGTAAGTTCTGCTGAGGAGAAATCGTCCTCAGGCAAAGCTCCCTGCTTTGCCTTTCCACAACTGCTGCCCGTAATGGAGCTTGACGTGAGATGAGAATTGCTGGTGTGCTTAAACAACCGGAGCTTCCTAGGCACGTTGACCCCTTTTTTTCTTAAAACAACAAACCCAAAAGAAAGTATTCATTTTAGGTCTTTGCTTCATTTTTCCAAATAATGAATGGAGTACATTTGTAATGCTGACAGCGCCTGATTTAGGACTCAAAGCAATGGCATGTTAGATGTAAACAAACATGCACAGAATCTTGTGCCCTTACTTATAGCATTACTTGATTGCTTGTTCTAACTAATTAATTTGTTTTATTTACCCTTCTGCTTTCTGTACTGGTACTCCGTGGTAGTTATTCGAAAGGCTCTTTATACTCTTCTAAAGTAAATACTTTACAGTCCTGTAAAACATCACTTGTTTTAGAGGAAGCTGTTTACATAAATAACAAGCTAATGCATGAACCTCTTGACATGTTAGCATTGAAACCAACTGTCCCCCATGTGGTTTTGTTCTTACACGAGGGAGGCTGAAGGTAGACATCTGGTGCTTTGTGGGCAGGAGAGTTCTGTGCAGGCTGATGGTTTGAGTGGGATTAAAAAAATACTGTGTACAGAGAAGGTGGAAAAAAAAATCATTGAAATAATGAGTTTTCAAAGAAGCTTATGTTTAGAGAGCGGGCATTCTCTGCCTTTATTCCCCATGGGGAATCTGCTGTTCATTTTAATGGATGCATTTGGTGTAGGAGCATCCCTCTCAAAAACTGCCGTGTGAAAAGTGATGCAGAAAGGATTTGGATTCTTAATAGCATATGAGAACAGGTAGTGAGCAAGTGCATTTTTCCAGCTCAAATGCACGTGAGTCTCTCAGCTGTTACCACACATCGATGCTGTCTGTTGGTTTGAGAAGCAGGGGGTGGAAGCTGTGTGTTGGTTTAATGACTCTTTGCTTTGAGTGAGGCCTGAATTCTCATTCTTGAGATTTTGCAAAGCTCTCAGATTCTCCTCTTCTGTCCTCATTGCAAACGAATCGCTCAGTTTAGAAGGTGAAATACAAGGAGCTCCACTGCCAAGTCCAGTGGAAGTGGTGAGCAGGCCTAGTCCTTAATTTTATGTCTCACTTTAGCTGGTTTTGTATGTCTTGTAGGAACAGAAGGGCATTCCAGCATCCCATCCTCAAAGTATTTGCAGGTGTAATCTTAAAATCTTCTGAAATTATCATGCGTGGTTGTGATGATGGTAGGGTCAGACTTATTCTTGCATCTCACTCTTCCTCAGCTCAGTGACTTTAGGTTGCAGTGTTCTTCCCATTGTGTCCGCGACTTATCCTTTTTCACAGGAAAAGTGCAAGCCCTTTGCATGTAGTCACTTCTAGGAATGATTCTCCTCTTGGTGAGTGACAGGGATGCTTTGACATGTGATTTTGATGAATTACTGTGGAAACATCTGTCAGCTTTTAATCCTTGCCATGTGTTTCCATCCTCCTTGTGGCTCCCATCAGCTCTGGCTGCACTGGTACCTAAGAAATGGTTTTGTCACGACTCTAAGCAAGCAGGTAAATACACAGATCTGAATTGCTCCCAGTGACATCTCCATGCAAGCAACCTTCCTTAGGCAGATACCTAGGGCAGGTATGCTGGCCGTGTCCTGTGTAAACAGCCTCAGCAGGCAGTTTCCCTGCATGCTCAGTGGGCCGGTGATGGCAGGTACAAGTGTCTTCAGGCCGGGGCTGCTGAGCACTGTGTTAGTGCAGGCCTCTGGCTGCACTGCTCTGGCCACAGGTTTCCTGTCAGCCCAACTGTAGCCTGATTTAAAAAACACAAGCATGGTTTCAGCCACCAACATCTTGAAATGACAGTCCTTTCCTTCGTGTGGCTTCCTGTTGATCTGCTGAGCCTTCGTATAATCAAAATGGGGGTAAAGTTTTGGGGAAAAATGGTAGAGAACTGCAATAACTGCCCTGAACCAGCTGCAAAGGAGCTGTGTGGTCTGTTGGTTTTCACACTTGTGACCACGACTTCCCCCCCGCCATGTGTCACTGTCACGTGCAGGGCTGGCTCCTTCTCACCGCCCTGTGAGATGAGCAGGGTGAGGAGCCCTTCCATCCAGAGAGCTCATGGAATGTGCATGGCATGTGGGGAAGGATTGCTTTCCCATTCTGCTGACCTGAGCTGAGAGGTGTTGTTAAGCATTAGCAGGTTCATGTATCTCTCACTGTTAAAACCTAACCTAAGGGAAATGGCTGAGCTATTTGCCCCAGTACTCCAGAAGAGCAAGTGGAATAGTGCTATATATAACCCACATGGAAAGGGGAAACTAGTGAGTGTCAGTAAAATACTGTGCAGTTTTCTTCCTCTTGGTGCCAGAGAGACAAGTCCTGTATGCATCCTGCACCAGGTGGGTGCCCTGCTTATGAGCTCCTTGGGTGCTCATTAGGTGCCAGTGGGCACAAGAGGGCGTTCCTGCCTCCAACTCAGTTCTGCCCCTGTCTGATCCAGTGTTTGTGATTCCTTTTCCTCCTCTTCATGCAGATGTGTGACTGGTGCAGCCCTGTTATAGCTGTACTGACAAGGTAATTCCAGAGGCAAGGAGCTCCCCACAGGCAGCCACAGAACCTGCCCAAGGAGCTGTATGTGGTGAGAGATTGTTAGCTTCTGCATGGATATGCTCTAGTAGCTGCAGAAGGGAAGACATTCTTTCCAGGAAATGTATACATTTTTCTTTCTTCATTGCAAGGTTTCTTCTGAACTTTCTGTGAATGCCACGTGCCTATAACCAGAAGTGAAGGCCCATACGTGTGATTTCTCTAATTGAGAAACTGCTGTTTGTGCTGCACCCCCAAACAATGCCTTTGTGTGTGTATGTAGTGTTTTGAATGTTGTGAGTACAACAGCTCAGCTGCATGGTGCAGCCTTTGTGCCCAGACCTCCCCCAGCTTTGTGCTCACACTGTAGCAGCTGTCATTTCTACCTCCAGGCTTGTGTGTCTCCAATATGCTGAGACAAAAAGGGGCAAAGTCTGCAGACAGAAGGCAGCACGAGTCCAGCTGGTGCACTGATGGTATTTGATTCAAATGCTTGTGCTCCATGGGGGATCGCATGTTCGTTTAGATGCAGGTGTATTTATTTTAATGGCAGTCCTCTAGGTAGGCATGCTGCGTGTGAACAGACCCGTCCTCAGAAATGGAAGCTGTAAATGCAAGAGGAGAAAAAAAGTTGTATTGTGTTATGCATCAAAAGATTTGTCCTTTACCAAGTCACACGTTTCTGAATTGTCAAATGCATGGAGGGGAAACTGACAGCACAGAGCCTGCCCCCAGCAGACTGGGCTGAATTAAACACACGCATAGCAATCTCTGCTCTGAATAGCTCCTGCATGGCTGTATAATTTGAAAGAGAAATGCTTTCAGGGTGATGATGGGTTTGGCTACATCTGTAATGTCTCATCTGTCTGTGGATGCCCAGCAGCCTTCGCTTTGTTTATTCAAAGATGAGCAAACATGAAACTGAATGTTCTTCTCAATGATCGGTGGAAATCAATGTAAAAAATGTTGGTCCTTATGAGATATGTATGTACACATATGTATGTTGAGCAAGGTTTGCTGGATGGATTGCTCCTAAACATACAGCTTGACTCCTCTTAGGTGCAGAGAACTCGCAAAGAGGCAGTTGTAGCTCGGGAACAGTGGAGTGTGGTCACTGATGGATAAAATAAAATTCCTGCTTGCATTTTAGTGGCTTAAATCATATGAGATTTCAGGAAAGAAAAAATAGGCTTATTATTTTTTCTTTTTCATTATGGTGTCTACTTGCTCCAGGGCTAGCAAAACTGGGAAACAAAATATCATTTTTGTCTTGTTCTGTTATTAAAGAGGATTTTACACAGAAAAGAGGTGCATTATCATCGTTAGTTGCTGCCAGCAGAACAAACAGTACTGCTCTGTAGATGTGGTGGGGAAAGCAGAGCTCCAAGTTTTTGGCAAACTGAGTAGGAAGGAGGAAATGAGCAAGATGCCATGCATGGTTTTTATCACCAGAGATTTGCAAAAATAAGTTAGACATCCGTTGGGGGCTGGGGGCTGGGTACCATGCGGCTCCAGGGATGTGCAGGCAGCGCAGCCTGCCCATAGCAGCCCTAAAACTCACAGTAAAAAGAGAGCTGTGCCCCAACCAGCGCTCCTTGGTGCTGCCTCTCCTCTGTTTGTCTGTGAAGGGTGTTCAGATGTGCTGTGAGTACTCTGGCTTTGTGCTGCTAGCCTGGGGTCTGCCTGCCTCACCTGCGGGAGGAGTGGAGGGCGGTTAACATGCCAAGGTCTTTTATAATATGGAAGAAAATAGAGGTGCTCGGGTTTCTGCCCCATATTTTCTTTTGTTATATCACTAAGTGGATGTTTGTGTCTGTTTATGCTCTCATTCCGTGTGTGTTTTGAAATCTCATTGTACTCGGCGGTGGAAAATTGGCTGCCTGGTAAAGGCATGTTAAGGACAGCTATCTACAGTAGCTGGAAGGAAATGCTTCTCAAGGTATTGTCCGAGTCGGTTCTCGCAGAGTCCCTGGGGGACGTGAACTTTTCTTACCTTCTCCACCCATCTTCTGGCAGCAGGGAGAATTCCTAGTATTGCTGTTTAAAAAGAAATGAGGAGGATAAATCCATGCTGCCCTGTAATTGTTTCCCGATAGAAGTGCCATGGATTTCAGCAGTAACTCATAAACCACTCTGTTGATCATTCACATTGGGGAATCCCACAAAGCAGTGAAGTGAAACAGATCTCCCAACTGGATGAAAACCATCACGTTCAAGTAGAGATTCCCTTTGCCCTCCCAGTCTGGTCGGATTTGCTGTTACAAAATGCAGTTGCACAGCAGGGCAGCTAATTAGATGTTATCAGGACTGTTTTGGAGAGGTTGTGACCTATAAATTTCTGTTTAGTGTTGCTGTAGGAAAGAACTTTTTGCTCACTCAGCCTCCTTCGAGGATTTTGGAGATGAGCAGCTGTGGTTTTACCCTGCTAAAAGGGGATTTGTCATGGGGACTTTGGGATGTCCATTTGGAAAACATTTGGGGAAGAGTGCGTTTGTGCTTAAGGGATTTGTGGCATTAGTGCTCAGCATCAGAGAAATCAGCAAAGTGAGCAGCAAAAGGTTTAGTCCCTGCGTGCTGGGTGTGTTGCAGGCATTGGGGATGGAACAGGAGTGGTGAGGGTGCTGTGATGGGAGCTTTGGGAGGAGGATGTGGGGTTCCCTTTCTTCAAGGCAGCCCAGCCTGCCTGAGAGGGAAGGAACATGCTACGAGAAGGGAAAACCCAGTGTGCCTAAGAATACCTGAAATACTGCATCCCAGCTGTGGATCCCCTTTAATTAGCTAGACCGTCATCAAAGGATGCATTAATCACACTTGTTTGCGTTTCCAGCAGCACAGTAAACCTGCTCCGCCTGCTTTGGTGCTATGTCACATCACTGCTCCCAGCACCACTAAGGTGTCCCACTGCGCTGCCTGCACCAGCACCTTCCCTGGCACTGGGTTCTCCCAGCACTTGCAGCTTCTCTGCTCTGGCACTGTTATTTCTCCTGTTGCCTCTTCTCAGCTGCTTTCCTCCAGCATGGCCAAGAGGAGACAAGAAGAAAGAAATCATCCTCCACCAAATTGCTTGTGACTTCCTGATGCTGAACCAAAATGGATTTTTATCCCAGAGCCAGCTTTCCCTCCCCAGAAACAGATTCAGTTCCTGGGTTGATTTACGAGGGCAAGCTGGCCTTATACACCTGCATACAACACAAGTGAAAAGATGGAGAAAGAGGTGGAATGCATCATTCCTTCTCTGTACTGGGTTAAGTGTGGGATTCACATGATTTGCAATAGATTCAGTGCTGTGCTGGCAGGCTGACCGAGCATTCAGATCTCCTAGGTTTGGAAGAGCATCCTGCTGAGGGCTTTGTGATGATTATTTTTCCCCATTACTCTTTTCTCCCATCACAAAAACCATAGCCACATAGAGGCTGGTTTTGCAGACCACAGAGGCTGTGCTTCTGTAGAGGTGCTATTAAAGAGAAGGGAATTCAGCAATCCTGATACTGCTTTGAGAAATCAGTTTTGGGGCAGAGATTGTTCAGAGCAGTGGCAATGGATGAATGGATGCCTTGGTTTTTTTTTTCTGAAGGAAAGCTGAAGGCTGCGTGGTATAACACAATCTGTATGTGGAAGGCAGTGAGACTGTGTTTGTTTCCAGTTACTCCACTTGAACTTGCGTGGTTGCTTTCTTACCGCCTTGTGTGTGCCCGTGGCTTGTTCTTGTCTTCACAGCAGTGCTCCTCTGCCTTTCCTCTTCCAACACCATCTCCTCTTTACCTGCCAGAACGAGGCAAAAGGGTCTTGAAGCCAGGCAGTGAGCGTCTGCTGATTGGTGCCTTGCTGGCAAGGGTGGGGAACAAAGCTGTGTTTGCACAGCTTTGACCACAGGTACATTACAATCTTGTGCAACCAAAAAATAAGCAGGAACTGAAAAGTCTTTGCTTTTAAATTGGTTATTCTTTTTCAAATACTTTGTTTTCTTTTTCCAAAGCTGCCTTGGGCCAAGTCCTTTTTAGGTTCAGGATGCTTCTCCTCAGCCTCCTTCCTGCACTGCTGCGGGCTGGCTGCAAGGAATAAAGATGCAAGAGCAACCAGAGCAGACTGCTTGCTGCTGGAGAGACTGCGAGGTGCAGATTAGGGTGGGTGAGAGTAAGCATTACAGAGAGCAGAATGGGGGAAGGGTGTTGAGCTGGGTGAGAAAAGGATCTTACATTAATTAAGAGGAAAAACTGCAGATTTTTTCTCCCAAGAATAATTAACTTTTCTGCTGTTCTTCATTTCCCACTTCCTAAAGCTCTCACCAAAGCTTCTCCTTGCTTTAGGGAGAAGTGTCACTTGAGAATCTTCTCAGAACTTGGCAGCTCGGTAATAAGGGCATGTAATCTTTTATAATCCTCTCTTCAGGTTTGTAATATCCATTTCTGTTTTGAGGTTCCAAAGCATTTTGTAGGCCAAGTGGGATTTAACCGAGAGAAACACATACTTAATATTCAGGAGCAAAGGCTCCTGGTCCTGGACAAAGAATGAGCACTGAATGAGAAGGAAGGAAAACCTGCTCGGTATTGCAGGCAGGGTCACGGCGATGGCTTTGAGTGGCCACAGGAGGTTTGCAGCCCTGCTGACTACCCTGGGAACCAAGCTGGTTTTTTTCCACGGAGCACAACTTCTCTGCAGGTGATGTCATGGGATTGCCCAAGCCCTACAAGGAGCTGTCTGCAGGCTGGGCTGAGCCCGGAGCTCACCTGCACATTTCATAAGGTTCCCACCAGGATCACCTTGTGCTTCCTGGTTCCACCCATCGATGCGCATCAATGACCGCATGCTTTGGGGTCCTGGCATGGATCCATCAGAGAAGATGCTAATTTGTCTCAGCACATGCATCTTCCATGCTGTCTCACAAACCTGGCTGTGATGTATGAGAAAAGGAGCAGAGGAGAGAGGCAAGGCTCAATTACCCTCCGCAAGGTTAGTGATAGGCTGTGCGGAGTGTAAGAGGCTTAACGCAGCTCAGCAGTGTTCAAGCTAATTGGCAGCTTTAAACTGCTATTAAGAACTTCCACACCTTTTGCATGGTGACAGCAAACTGGTGCAGCTTTCTGCTTTCTAATCAGAATTACCCTGCCAGACCAATTTTAGCTTTATGCCTAATTTTGCTTTTGCTGCTAGCTCCTTAGCTCTCATTTTTAGGACTTGCAGGAAAGCTTCGAACTGTTGGCGCACTCAGCATCTGCTAGCTGAACAACTCATAAGATTTTAAGACTTGTGGTTTCTTTTTTGGAACGTCTCCATGATTTTTTTTCCTTCTGAAAAGGAAAATCTCAGTGAAATCTCGGATCTCGTGGTTGCATCCTCGTGGCCAAACTGCATTTGCACTCTAGGGCTTGTGCTGAGGCTCTGGTGCTGGGGACACTGCCATTAGGGGCTGAGGGTAGTGTCATCAGCAGTTTTGGGAAGGTTTGGTTTTGAGTTGTGTGTGTGACGGTGGAACAAGAGTGGAAATCTTGGCTCGTCTCATCGCGTACACCCAGCCCCAGTGTGAAAATTACTGAGCTTTTGATAAGCGAAGTGGTGATGTCGCCAGCATAGGGCAGATGTTCTGACTGGGGAGTGAGAAAATCAGCTGACTGGGAGCTCAGCTGGGTGAGCCAGCCTGTTGCATCTCTGCAAACAAGTCACAGTGCAGGAGTGAGGGGGTAGGAGCAATGTCAACAAGAGGAGAAGCAGCGAGAACTCATCCTTCTGAAGGATGCTAGATTTATTAAGCTGTACCATGCTGGGGTTTTTCTCTTGTTTGTTGCAAAGGAGACAGCCCTTGGCTGGCTCTCAGCATCATTAGACATTCACTGATCTGATGCCTTAGCCTCTCCCATGTAAAAATCTTTCCTTACACTTTAATGCAGAACATCTCTAGGAAACTGAAGAATCCGGCCTGTAGCTCTGGTTTGCTGGGTAAAACTTTGATGCTCACTCTTCAGCCTTCTACTGTTAGTCACATTGTCCCTGTGCTGAGGTGAGGCTGCTGTGCTTGGGGAATTCAGAGCTGGAAGGCCAAGCCTTCCTCCGCCCCACTGCAGATCCTACTAGCTTTCCAGCAGCTGGAGAGAGAAAGCTCCAAACTCCATGTCTGAACAGTGAGCAGCAACTACCTCCAGCATTCTCATCTTGAAGCGTTAAGAGATTCCTCCACCCAGAGATGGTGCACTGGTAGTAGGGAAGGGAAAGTTCACACGTGGCACACGGATTGCTGTTGTGATGCTTTCCATTAGGGTATAGGGCATGCAAACTTCACCTGGCTGAACAGCCTTTCTAACAATCTGTGACTGATGAGATTCTCCATCATGGGATAAAGGAAAGGCAATTCTTAGGCTTTGCCTGATCAATAAAAGAGTAGCAGAAAGTTAATGGGATACCACTGCAAGATTGGCCAATGCTAGAAGGATTAACAATCTTGTTTAAAAAAAAAAAAAAAAAAGTGCCAAATGCGTTGGAACCTGAGAAAGTCATGGTGCTGGTCATAAGTTCTGCCAGCTTCTAAAATAACTTTTTCATCTACTTAAACCTTTTACAGCTTTATTCTGCATAGAATGGATTTTCCAGGTAGTGCTTTGGCGTTACCCAGTCGGTGGGAGAGCTTTTGTGATCCCTGAAATCTGGTGGCTTTGCTAAGCTTTCCTTGCCTCCTACCTCTTGATATTAGGTTTCCCTATAAGAATTTGGGCTACGTGCAGCTGCTGAAAGAAAACAACTGCTTTGAGCTGAATCAAGGGCTTGCCTGTGCACTGAAGGTTGTTGCACGCAGCTATTAAATATAACAGAGAATTCACACTGGATGTTTCCCTCTAATAACATCCTACACAAAGCAGCGTGCTTCTCATCCTAAAGGGTCTGCTCTTGCTTTCTGTGCTTAAGGTCACACCTCCTTCACTGCAGAGGTCTTCCACCTGCTGTGAAAATGTGGGTACTTCGCTGTGTCAGAGCTGTGCTACAATGATAGAGGTGGGGAAGTGAATCATGCTCCGTCTCACAGTACCTAAGACATTTCCTAGAAAACCTGCAGCCACTGCCCATGCTGTGGTTTCAAATAAATTGACAAACCAAGTTTCATTTCTCTAATGTGTCCTGGTCATATCTCTATTAGCATTGTGATTCAGAGAAGCCGTCGCCCCTCGGAGCCTTGTGTTTTCTCTTGCTCAGTAGCATGCGAGTCCCTGGTTTAGCACATATAGCATGGGCTGATTTCTTTCGTAGTGCTGCCTGCTTAGTCGTGAGTATTGTGTTCTCTCTGAGGACATCGTGATGACTGTCTGCTTGGGTATGAGCATCCCTGCCTGCTCCCAGATTGGTCACTGTGATTAGATGGGAAGGTGCATGCAGTCTGCTTGGGTCACAAGCACAACCAGGAAGCATCACGTCAAGCTGGGAGTCGAGCTTGGTGATATAAGAAGTGTAAACAAAAGCTGTATGTATTTATTTGCAGGAGAGAAAGTGGAATTGCCTGGTCATGCCTTCCCTAGCAGCCCTCAGTGCATGCCATGAGGTCACCTGTCCCCTTGCACTGAGTTGGGGCTCCTCTGGGGCCTGGGCTTGTTCTCAATTTCTCTGCTCTGCGTTAGATCCAGATCCTGCAGACCTCCATCTGACTGTGTAACAGTCTGAAATAGTCACAGATGCACACAGCTTTATGTCACATAACTTTGCTGTTTATTTTGACTTGCCTTGGTAACTCCTGCAGAAATCCTGCCTTCCTACCAAGTGTAGGTTTAAGGAACGTGACATGTTGAGACACAGCACACTTCCCTTCCTGCCATATCTCTCCCTTGAATCACTACCTTCATCACCTTCTAGAGACAGGGCAGGTTCAGTTAGAGCTTCTTAATTGCCCCTTGTCTGTCAGGAAGCTTCACATCAGTAGCAATTGAAGCTTCAGCTCCTGTTCAGCAGCCTGATAAACATTCCAGCTGATGATTATTCAACCTGAGCTGCCTGCCCATGCGGATTTGTGTGGGTCTGAGTCCCGATCTCAGACAACAGCGTTTACCTACAGCTCTCTGAGTCCGGTCTCTATGGCAAGTATATAAACCATCATGGAAACATTGACTGGGTGGGTAGACCTGTTGTCAGGAGGTGTTAGGGCTCCTTCTAATCTTCCGTGCATTCAAGCTTGGCCGCTCTGTTAGTTACTCAGCTGCTTGGCAGCTCTGTGCTGGAAACACGAGGAGCAGAATACAGACCCTAATAAAGTCGATGAACATTTGGCAAGTACTTCAGTAAGCCCTCAGTTTCACCACAGGAAGAGCTTGGCTCAGGAAAGGGGCTTTGACTCATGCCAGGGGTGCTCTTGTCATCGCTGGGATGGAGGTTTGCTTTTCTGTGTTTATTGATAGCAGGGAGAGTGCTTTTTGGCAAAAGAAACCGAAGATGTGAATTATGTCATTTTGTTGCTTTTAATGTAGATTTCTTGGCTGGTTTTTTGCAAATTCTGTCTTTTTCACTTCTTCTGAAGAGAAGATGCCCCCCTTCTGCTAGCGGCAGAGCTGCTGGGGGCTCGATGCTGCTGGAACGTTTGACATCGCTTGGAAATAATTCTCCAATCCTGCCCATTGAATCCTACATTTTGGGAAGCGTTCTCCACTTGTGAATGCACTTGGAAATTTTGTTGTTGCGTAGTTGCAGTGGAAGATTCAGTAACGTTCCCATCTGATAGCGCTGGTACTACTCCTTCAACTGCCATCAGTTTTCATAAATTGCCTTATCCCTCTCTGCAGGATCAGCCTGGCACTGGCTCCTTCTTTCCATCTTCCTTCTCCCAGCACCAATCAACACCTCTTTTCGATATGCAGTTGCAGAGTGACTGTTCTTCCCC
>JAOWBP010024718.1:0-22816 GCA_028571105.1 Tragopan temminckii | reverse complement strand
CCTAGGCTTGAAAAATGGTTCTCTGGAATCCGAAAAAACCGGATTCTGGAACCAGAAGAACAAGAATCCAGAAAAAAAACAAAATTCAAAAAAACAGAATCCTAGAACCAGAATCCAAAAAAACCAAGAATCCTAAAAGAAGAAAAATTGTCTTTCTCTGGCTGATTGAACTATTGAATGGCCAAAAAACAGGAAACCCACAAGAAAATAAGAAAACTAAACAAACGAACCGGAACTTTGAATCCCGAAAAGAAATCGGGTGCACGCCCACCATTTCCGATTGATCCAAGAGAAAGAGAGAATTGGATTCGAATCGAAATCAAATTGGATTCAAAATCCAGAACCAGAACAAACAAACAAACAAAATCAAGATTAATGCACATTACTAACAGACAAACCAGACACCAACAAAATTCGTGATTATTGGCCATTCATTTTAAGCATGCAAAAAAAGTAAGCTTCACTGCAATGCTTTTTACAGGAAAATTAACGAGGTATTTGGTATTTGGTGAACCTATCTCTCTGCAGCACACGGTTTTGTCATTTGATAACAATTCTTCTTATTTATTTATGCTTGCTGCTGGTTACACACAGACACAACTAGAGAAATAGACAGAGAATCCATAATACCAAAAAATACAAGAATCCAAGAATCCTTCGAATCCACCGAAATCCATTATGAATGAGTTGGGTGTATTGACTTGACTTTTTTTCTGGTTAGGGGCTCATCATCATCATTATTCTTGGTAGCTGTCCGACTAGTGTAGTGTGTCAATGGCAAATTGTCCTTTCTGGTTCATCATGGCATACCGTGTTTTAGGATTTCTGATTTTGATGCATTCTGTGCTTAACCGTTTTTTCTGTGTGTGGATCGTTTTTCTTGTATTTGGAGATTGTGGCTTTCTCTCTCTCTCCCAGTCTATTTCTCCCGTTATTTTTTTTTTTGGTGTGTATAATTTATAATCCACTAAATGCCAGAAACACAATCGGACAAACATACACCGATTCGAAATCATTTCACAGTTTTACCACAGCCAAAAAAAATTTCTTTGGACCAAAAAAAAAGATTGTAAATGAAAGAAGATCCAACATTACCATAAAACCTCGTTAATTTTAACATTAAAATAAAGAGACTGGATTTATTGTTCAAAACAGATCCTTTTTTTCAGAATCTTTTTTTATTTGTGTTTAAATTTGGCGCCAAAAAAACGAGTCATCGGAATCCAGAAAAAACAGGATTCTAGGAAAGCAAATGATCTTTGAATGGTTAAGCGTAAAAAGGATCTCGCTCTCTAATCATCATTTAGATATCTTTTGTAGCTCAATGTTTGATGATTTAATGATAAATATTATTATTGTGGTGTAGTATCTGTGGTGTAGTATCCAGAATCCAGCGAATATAACGATATGATACAATGATAATAATACAATCATAATGATAATAGCAAACACACACACAGACAGACAAAAACAAATAGAAACAATCCATTAGCTCAATGAATCCAAAAAGAAATGGATCCCAACCGAATCCACCACCAAAAATATATAAATAATAATAATTCCGGGGATTCGGTTTGGATCCCAACCAAAAATAATAATAAAATAATAAAAATCATGCAAAATGTGTGGCTAATGGAGAATGAAAATGAGAAACGAGAATGCAGCAAGCAAAAAACAATGACAATAGATAAGATTCAATGAGCTGTTTTTTTTAAAAAAATTTGTATTCAAATAATGCTGCTTGGATGCTCGTTTCGCTGCGTGTAACCAAATGGAAATAATATGATTCCAACAAAAATATCCTGACTTGTTTGTTTGTTTTTTTATGAAAATGGGAGGAGCAGTGAACTTTGACCTCCCACACAAACAAATAAAAAAAAGCTCAAAGGTTATCCAAAAAAGATGGAAATAATAATGCCACAAAATCATAATTGTTTTTTGAGAGATAAAAAATGGGCGGAGCTTGGAACTTTAACCCCAAACCATACACACAAAATAAATATTTTTGCAATTATGATTGGTTGTTTGATAAAATGGGCGGAGCTTTAAACTTTGACCCCTCCACAAAAGAGAAAGAGCTCAAAGGTTACCGCCAAATCATTCAAGCAAGAAGAGATAACCATTTTTTTTGTAGGTCTAAAGATATTTCCGGAAATCCATAAAAACCAGCTAAAAAGAATACACACTCGTTTTTTGATTATTCAGGATCCTAGACACACGGAGAGAAAAAAGCAAAGATACAAGATTCCCTAAAAACAGAAATAAATGTGCCCAACCAACCAGCCAACACACAAACAAAACAAATGCACACCAAAAACAAATTTCTCTCGTTAATTTTCCATGAATATGTTTTATACAAAAAATATATTCCTTTTAAAAAAACAAAAAAAAATCTATTTTAGTGTGATTGTTTTTGATTGGAGGGAAAATTAACGAGTTATTACAACAACAACAACAAAAGACTGAGTGAGTGAGAGTTTTTCCATCAAAAAAGAGAGAGAAAAAGAATCCTTTTATTCTTTTTGGAGAAAAAAGAGAATCCAGAATCCAGAATCCAAAAAAAAAACGAAAGAGAGAGAACGAGAATCCAACAAGAAAAAAAACTAGAAATCTTTCATTCTGTTTGATTTTCGCTCCATTACACACACGCCCCGGATGAACCCAAAATGAATGAATGAATGAAACATAGAGACAAATATAATGGCACACCAAACACAGCTAAACCAAATGAAACTAGATATTATTTGTGTTGCATTCGGGTCTATGTATGTTTGTTTGTTTGTGTGATGGCGATGAGATGCCAAGCCAAGCCAAGCTATGCTATGCCATCCTGCTGCTGTTGGTGAACTGTTATAAGAAAATGCTTCACACACACACACCACATGGTGCATTTTTTGTGTGTATCCAAACAAACAAATATAAAAGAAACCATATTCTCATAAAAATATGATATCCAAATAGGAGGAAGGGGGTGGAGCCAAAGAGAACGGATCCTATGGGGTCAAGACACGCCCCAGATCATTATTCATTTGGATGTTTGGAAACCTTCAAAAACAAAGTAAGATGTGTGCAATGTCTAATTTGCATCATGGTGCATTATATGGATGTTTTCCATGCTTCAATGAATGCTTATTTAGCATTGTTATTCTTAACATAAAGGGTTAAACAAGCCAGGAAGTTAATCCATTAAGACTTGCTATCCATAAAAAAGAAACTTTCCAAGAAGAAACAATTTTTTCCAAAAAAAAACTTTCCTATCTCTAAAACAAAGACCTTGACTTAGTTTTCTAACATGTTCCGGTCAGCTAAATACCAAGATTCGTTTGTTATCAGATCAGATCTGGTGATAACCATAAAATGTACACCTCGTTATATTTCCCTTTTTCTGTTTTCAATTGAAAAAAAACCAAAATAAGAAAAAAAACTTTGAGGAGGAAAATTAACGAGGTTTTTGCGAGGACTATCAAAATAGTGTTGTTTGTTATCAAGCAATGGCAATCATGCAACGAGCATCGGCAGCGAGGACGATTCCACAAAATCACCGATTTTTCGAGGCTGATATATTAAAATATAAAATAAAATTATAGTGGCACACGCTGGCTGGATGGATGGCTGGCTGGCTCACATTCGATTCCATTCTATTTTTGTTATATTCGATTCTTTTTATAAAAATCGAATCATAAAAAAATTCGAAATCGAACCCCGAAAACCAAGAATCGAACACAAAATAAAAGGAAAAAACAAGAATGATTGAATCGAAAAGAAAATTGGGTCGTAAAGCGCCGTATGCTCCGCCCCTTCATATTTTCCCTTTACGAAAGCGAGAATATGTTAGATATTTTCCATTGCCAGAACAAACGAAAAAAAAATCCCACTATTATTAATAAAAACACTATTTTTAACCTCGTTAATTTTCCCATTTAAAAAAAATAAAAAACAAATTTTAGCATTTGAATAAGCTTTAATAATAATAAATGGGTAGAATGGGGAAAATTAACGAGGTTAGCACAAAACAAGCCAAGCACACACATTGGCACTTTACAAAAAGAATTTCGAGTGTTTTTGTGTGTCAAAAAAATTTGATGACGACCAACAAAAAAAGAATTCTAGAATCTTAAAGAATGGTTCTATTTTACCAAAAAAAGAATCCAAAAGGATCCAAAAAATCGTTCTATTTTTAAAAAAGAATCTTAAAAAATCGTTCCAAAAAAACTCAAACAACAACAAAAAAAATAACAAGAAAAGTTCATAAAAAAACTTTTTTTTCAGGTTTTCTTTTTTTTAAAAAAACGAACCATTCAAAAATAACGTAACATTTAAGCTCCGCCTTATTAAACTTTTATACAGGGCAGAGCATTGTGTTAAATGTAATTTCATTTACAACTTTTTTAAAAAAATTATCTCAAAACCCTTTTTTTTAAAAAAAACAAGTGAACAATTTTCTCATGTTAAACTTCATTAAATTAAATATTTTTTTTCTACGAGAGAAAAATTTTCCCGGAAATTTTTTTCTCTTTGGTAACAAAATTTGTGGACAGTTTTTTTCTTGGTGGTGGTGATAGTGTTGGGCCAGAGAATATGAGAGAGTTAAATGAGTTTGGCTGGCAGATGGCAAAAACACAAGAAACATTCTGGCTTCCAGAAAGAAGACAGCAAACCCGAATACCGAAATCGTAAACGGAATCATGAATCATTTCAGTTACATTAAGCATTCCATATATAGAATCCAAACCAGAATCCTGTTAACCAGAATCCTAACCATCCAACAAGAATCCTAACCAGAATCTTAAACCAAGAATCCCCAAAAACACAACCAGAAAAACAAAAAAACAAGGGGCCAAAAATTTAACCCTATCAAGACACAAACATACACACACATTTATAATAAAAAATCCATTTCATTTCGTCTGTGCGTCTAATATATAAGGGAAAATTAACGAGGTAATTGTATATAAAAAATGTTGTCCATTTACAAATAACAGCATCCAGCAGCCAGCCAGTCTGGAACAAGAGCACAGAGAGAGAATTGGACTGGTGCAGTGTTGTCTTATATCATCATCTTGTCTCTCTATTGTTCTTATTCTTTTTGTGTTAGTGAACATAGCATTTTCCATTCATTCCATGTTTTGCTTTGTCTTGGATGAATTTTTCTTGTTGTTTTTTTTGTTGGTAAGTTTGATGTAGGAGAATGGAACAGAGCGCAGAGCGCACATCATGAATGACCTCATCGCAATGTGTGATGAAGTGATGAAAGTGACTTTTCTTGTGTGTGTTTTGTGTCTTGTCTCTTTTTCTTTTTGGATCCTAGAAAAAAACAAAAAAAAACGAGCGAAGAATCAGTGAGTTTTGATCTTGTATGTCGTCTTCTTCTTTTTTTTCTGGGTAAAAATCTGGCCATATAAATGTTCCATTGTCTCATTGTTGATTCATTATTTTGTGGGCACACATTGTCCACACAAGCTGTCCACGAAAAAAAACGCCGCACAATTGATGAGCAATACAAAAGATTTGGCTTTTTTGTTTTCTGCTTGCTCACAAACAACAAAAAAAACGACATCCAGAATCCAGAATCCTATGGTTTCCAAAGGATTCTTTTTTTTCATGGAAACCCTAAAACAGAAACGATTCTGGATATATCATCCATCCATCAAAATAATATGAGGATTTATTTTCTTGGAACACATTCGTTTGTTTGTTTGTGGGGAGGAGGAGATGGGGCGGAGCTTATGTGTGTCCATACGGTTTTTTATAGGTTCAAACCGGGGTAAAAACATTGGTTAAAAATGATATCAAACAAAAAAGAAAGTTCCAACAAAAAAGTTAAGAACATCAAGAATAGATGCAAGGATACAAGAATCCAGTAAAATATGCACATTAAACAACATCACTTGTGAATCTGTTTTTCACAATCCTTAAAATGTATTACTCTTTTTCTATGGTAAAAAAGGGCATTTTGAATGAAAAACCATTATCACAAGCGAATGAGAATGGACCTAGTAGAAAAAAAAACTTTTTTTGTGGATTCTTCTTATTCTGGATTCAGTGCAACCTCAAAAAAAGTTTGTCTACTTGTCAGTCAGTCAGTGGGCCATCACAATCCTGCATTCTGGATTCTTCTTCTTCTATTTTTATAGGATCCTTTTCAAGTCGTCGTCGTTTTTTATATATTTTGAATGTTTGTTTGTTTGATATGTCACTTAATAATATATTCTGTGGATTCTTCTTTTTTTATGGATTCTTTTCTGGATCCACACACACACACACACAAAACAAGCCAAACAAAACCAAACAAAACGGGATCATGTGTCCACAGCTTCTTCATATTCTTCGTTTTTGGATTCTTGTGTTCACTTAGACACACACAAACACAGAAAGAGAGAGAACAAAACAAGAATATTCTTGGATGGTTGGATTCTTGTTTTTTTCCTAGGATTCTTGTTTTTGGTTTCCATGGCTTGATGGCTTGTGTGTGTGTGTGCATGGATTCATTCTTAATGCACAATCCATTCATTTCACTTCAACTATATTGCTCATTCTATTCAATTGCAAAATGAATGAATGTTGAGAGAAAAAAAGCTTTTATTTACTCATCAACATCTTTTTTTTAAAAAAAAAACTAACATGAATTTTCATGTGAAAAATATTTTCTCTCTCTTGAAAAAAATACACACAAAATTCTTATTGGTTGTCAAAAAAATAGGCGGAGCATAAATATATTTTTTCTCCAAAATTCTTATATAGGAAAAAACAAACATAAGCCACACCTACCGGATATGACCAATGAATGAGCAGGAACCAGGACCATGATAACAATAGGAGAAATGATAGAATCATTCATGCTGAAATGAAATTGGCTGGCCGGTTTTTCCAGGATCTTCCTAAAAGCCCAAAACAACAACAAAAATAATTAATTAATGTCTCATTAGCTTGGCTATTGTTGTTGTAGTTGGTGAGGGAGGTGTAGTGAACTGGTGGCTGATCAAATTCGCCCGCCCGATTCCATAAAACAACAACAACATAAAAATCTAGACTAGACTTAAAAAAGTCTGGCACAAAAATACGAAACAAACAAAACAAGAAAAACCTGGAAAACAAACTTGTTCTTCACGATTGAACAAGTTTTACTTAAACTAAGATTAGAATATAATAATAATTCTAGAAGCAACTTTGTTGGTTCGGGTGAGCGAGAGAGAGCGCGGTCCTCCTGTTTCAAATAATCGACTTAATGACTTAATGTTCATTTGATTTTCTTCTTTTTTTGTTGCAAGCTTTTTTTACAACCAAAAAGTTGATGATCTCAGCACTATTTAGAAAGTACAAAACTACTTTTTCTTTGGAACACTTGTGAATTTAATTCTATAAAAAACGTGCGCAGCTTGCGCAACTTTTTTCCGCAATCTTGATTCATTCAAACACAAACTTGCGCAGCAAGGTTTTTTTTAGTTGTTTCCTTTTCAAACACACGAACCGGAAACAGGAAACGCCTACTTGACTTTGTAATGCATTATGTTCATACAGAAAAGCGAGCGAATCCATTAATTGTGCATCTCACGATTCCTGGATCTCTCTCTTTTTTGCTGGAACTCAGTCACTTTCTCTCTCTCTCCGGTTTTCTATGATAATTATTCTCTGGCTCTGATGGGAAATTATGTTAAAACATAATTAACACACACATATAAAGGAGGACCATGTCAAGAAAGTGTATAGAACACAGGCAATGCGACACACACAATCCTACTTCATCATTTTTATGATTAGTCACTCATATAGAGAAAAACAAGAGTGCTTTCCATACGCCCTTAACATGATGTATTTCCTGTTATATGGCAAGCGAGCATTCAACAACAAAAAACCTCGTTAATTTTCCTTCTTTTTACCAACAAAAAATTTTTTTTAATCAACATTGACACACAAAAACGTACACTAATTTTTTTCTATGAGAATCCCATTTTAGGATCATGAAATGTTGTTTCTTCTTTTTTTCAGTGAGTGCATCTTCACCAAAAGAAACAAGAAAAAACACGACGAACTTTTTTTTTACAATTCCACACAGCTCAAAAGTTAATTAGACTAGCTCGCTCTAGCCTGTGTTGATGGCTGGCTTGGTGTTAATTTGTTTTATATTTAGACGACACACACACACACACACACAAATTCGCTACAATTCCGCTACAACAACAAAACGATACTGTAGCAAAAAACGAGACATACATACACACTAAAAAAAACTAAATTTAAATTTGTGTAATCTTGTGTCCTCTCTGTACAACATTTCGCTACAGTAAAAAAAGTAGCGAAAATAAAACTAATAATAATAAATAGACAAGTGTTAATTTGAAGTTGGTGTGTTTGTGTGTGTTATTATGTTGGTCTATTTTATTTTAATTCAGCTTCTAGGTCACATGGGACATATGTTTTTCTTGTGCATAACACAAGTTCCAAAAACAAGGTTCCATATAAAAATAAACAAGCTGTATATTTTTTTGTGGTCGAAATTTTTTTCGTTTTAATCCAAAAAAAATTCCAGCTGCTGGATTCTTTTAAAAAAAATACATTTTTTGTTGCAGAATCCACAAGATCCAAGAATATTGGATTCTTGGTGAATCTTCTTGGTTTCAGAAATAGAGAGAGAGAGAGAGAGAGAGAGAGAGAGAGAGAGAACAAGAATCTAATTGTGATCCAGCAGCCATCAGAATAAAACAAGCAGAAATAGCGAGAGAGCGAGCGAATCCAAATGCAATTAAAATGACAAATGATACTAATTAAAATGAATCCTAGTTTTGGTTGTATGCTAGCCATAACAAACAACAATCTATCCATAAAGATCAAGTTCAGCGCCATCTATTGAGCTTGTTAGTTAAATACCGTTCATCACCAAATAGACACACACAAACAAAAAAGTTCCAACGTTTTTTCATTCATTCAATTCAAATATAAAGCGACAGAACTTTTTTTTGTTTCATGTTTTTTTATAATTTTATTTATTTGGTTAACTGCCAGAGCTAGCAAGCAAGCAATAGTGAATGAGACGAATTAGTGTGTAATGGAAATCAAGCACACACACACACACACCACAAACCATCACATCATCACATTGAGACCATGTATAATGATCATGATCATGATCACCATCACCACCATCATCATCGTGGTCGTAATAATTAGATCACCAAAGAACCAAACGAGAGAGAAAGCAGCAAGCACAAAATGTGTTATAATGATTAGTGGTCGTGCTTGGGGGGAGCAACCTATTTTTAACCCCTAACTCACTCACCCTAATTCTCTTTCATACACTAGGAGTGTCCCCGGCCAAGAAACCAGAAACAAAAAAAACCTAACAAGAAGAAAATTAGACTCGTTCCATTATCCAAGCAGCAAAAAACCAAGCAAACAAGCCGGCCACAAATGGACGACAAACCTCTCTCTCTCAGTCACATTCTGCCTAACAGTGGCTCACTAACCAAAAATAACCATAGGAAAAAAACCAGTAAATGTGCCCAGCAATGTGCACCCGTACAGCAAAAATATATTTCTATTTCATAGAAACTTTTTTCTTCTTGTTGTTTGTTTCAATGGCAAAATCAATCAAATTTTTTTTCTGGTCATTATTTTTTTCCTAGTTTCCTCTCTTAACACACCAAAAACAAGCCACTCCTTTTTGTAATTTAAGCTCCGCCTTTTAATTTTCGTTCTAATGATCAATAATAATTGGAATCGTATCGTAACAACCAATCACATTTCTAATAATTGAACCTATAACAAAAAAAACAACCTTTACAAAACAGCAAGTAATCAATCAATTAAACCAGAAAAAAAATTTAATTAAAACATAATTAATTAAATTAAAATTAATTTCGTTAATCAATCAATCAACAATTTTTTTCTGAAAGTAGGCGGAGGCTCTCAAAACCAAACACACAACCCTTTATGTCCAAAAAAACAAAGTTATCATGCACGGTTAGGTTTTGTGCGAATGCAAACCCTGCCAAACCCCAAAAAAGCTCATCGAAACGTTAAGTAATTGTTCATTCACCTGTGTGTGTTGGCTTATTGCTGTAAGAAGTTGGTGTGATTTGTGAGCTTGTGTGATTGCACTCTCATTACAGCAAGCTAAATTCATTTATTGTGGCTCATATATCAAATATTATCATACTATTTTATGGTAAAAAACCCCAGAAATGTTCTAAGAAATTTGTTCAGGTGAAAATGTTATTTATTACTCACCAACTAACTCGCTAACACAAAACTAACATACTTAACGCTTAAATAATCACCCATAATAACTCATTCACTTTTTTATAACAAACTATTTTTATGCTTCAAATGATGCTTTACTCATGATAATCAGTCAAGACACACCCACACACCCACCACACTCACACACACACTCCTCTTACTATTTTCACTCTTTTTTTCTCTTTTTTTCTCACATTATAGTATTCCTAAACACGCCCACCAACCATCGAGGCTCCAGCTCCTCATCAACTGCCTCCACGTCTGGTTCAAATACAAATCAAGCATCAAGTTCCTCATCAAATTTAATGCCCATCCTAAGTCCCGCCTCTTCCTCTTCCTCCTCATCGACTGTCAACCAACCGCATTATGTATCTGTTTTCCATGATGCAACAGTACGAAACGAATTATCGACTGCATCACCAACACTACCAAACATTCATATACAATTATATGATGAATTTGTATCCCGAGGCAATGTGGCAGTATTGAAGTGCCTTGTCAGCAATTCCATAATTCATTCTACTGAGCCATCGTCATCATCATCATCATCATCTTCATCCTCAAGCAATTCGGACAACACCAAATCCTCTTCAAATCATCATCAAAATTCATATTATTATTATACGTCATTTATGAACGCTGCCGGAAATAATAATAATAATAATTTATTATTTGAATGGCGCATTAAGAATGGTCCAGCAGCGGTGGTCGTTTCACAACAACAACAAACAAGCAATAGTGCTACCAGCACATCAACCAATCATGAACAACAACAACAACCACCGTTCATTACAATTTGGTCCAATCAAACACAAGGTAAGTGTGGGTGTGGCTTAATGCTTGCTTTCTATAAGTTGACGGTACCAAAAAAGTAGGCGGAGCTTATATAAAAGTGTTATACAAGAGTGAGAAAGCTTTATAGTTATATTCGTCTTAAGTCAATTATACGCATCATTTAACCTAATTAGTAGCAATAGTGTTATTGTGCTATTGTGTAATATGAGAAATATAACGAGCCATATGCCGGCCGTGTGATCCGGTTCCATTCTCAAATTTCCTTTAATATATCTTGGATAATCATCATAAAAAACAACAAGGTCCAGTAAGCCTTAAAAGCCTTAAACACCGTAAATATGCCCCCACAAACTCCCTAAACATGCCCCCACCAAAACAGACCATAAATACACACCCACAAACAATCGAATTAACCCTATTTCACTTTATTGACTTTTTTCAAGCAAAAAACAAAACGTCTATCAATCTGCAATAAAATCCAGAAAGCCTTAAAAAATCCCTAAGAATACCTCTCATTCTCAAAAAACTCCGTAAACCTCCCCCAAAAAAAGAAGAAGAAGAAATTAACCCTAATCGGCAAAATGTGCTATCAAATCAATCAATCGGAACAAATGAACCAAACCAGCAAAAATCCAAATCACCGAACAAAAAAACAAGCAAATTTAGTTTGTACAAGCTAACATTGATTTATGGTTTTTTAATTTATTATTAATAGCCGCACTCTAGCTATATTTTTACCGAAAAAATTTCAAACTTTAACAATCTTAAGCTCCGCCTTCAACTTAATTTGACCAATCAACTAACAGACCAATAACACTATAAAAAAAGACTTAAATAAGCTCCTCCTCCCCTGTGTTCTAATCATCATTATTTATTCATTATCCAAAATGATCACCAAAAAACAAAATCTTTATAAGATTTTCCATAAAAAAAACAAGCAAAGCAAACAATGGTGATTCGGTGTGTTGGACGCATATTGAATATTAACCAAATCATCATCATAATCATCATCATTTTTGGAGAAATCAAAATGGCCAAATAAAGATGGATACCGATCGATTCTCCAAATGCTGTATCCAGGATTCTTCTTGGATCCAAGAAGAATCCAAAAACGCAAAACCCATTACCAAATGAAATGGAATAATGTGTTTTATTTAAGGAAAACACATCACCACATCAAATCAACATGATTCACCAATCAAATTTTTAGTATGTGAGTCGGTGTGTGGTTTGTGTTTGGTTAGAATGCTGCATTCTTGTTCTATTTGGGATCATCTGCCCACAAAAAAACCAAGAATCCAGAGTTCTTCAACAACAAAAAAACAAGACCAGAAACAAGTTCGTGACAGAAATAAATAAATAACACACAAAAAAACTAACCCAAAAACTACCAAAATACACAAATTCTTCGTTTGATTTCTTTGTTTCTTATAACCTCAGCCAAAACCAGCCAATAGCGTGCCACGGGGGCGGAGCCAAATATTATTCAATTCAACCAACCATAAAACAAAATATAAAATTTTTTCAATTTTCTGAAAACAAAATTTAAAATGTATCTTCCCATACAAAAAAGAGAAGACACTGTGTTTAAGAAAATGTCCACCAGATGGCGCGGAAATTCATCTTAGAATGCAATGCAATAATCATTAAACATAGTAGGCAATCATTATATTATATTGCTCATTTTATGGTGTCGTCATTTTCTCTATCGTAATTTTAATTCAAATTCTCTATAATATCACACTACGTAACGTTATATTTGGATGCGAAAAAAAAACAAGCATTTATTACAATTCGTTTTTTATTATTACGAGCAGTGATGAAATTGTTTTTTTGTGTTGGATGTTCCAACGAACCAGAGGGAGCGAGCGAGCGAATGATCCAAAAACAGGATAGCAAAACAAATATTTGTTTAGTGCGAGTATTGGGCAATCTATATGAGCAGGCTGATCACCAGCACATCTCATCATCATCTGATCATTACAATTACTATCACAAATTATACAACTAAATACATAGAGTTTCTTAAACACTATAACACTAACAACAATTCTCTTTAAAAAAAATATCCAATTAAATTCATTCTTTTGTTCTATTGGTGGAAGCGTGTTGTGGGCGTGGCTTATTGTTTACAACTCTTTAAGCACACAAAAAACTAATTTCAACTCTTAAAAAACAACATCCAAATACAAAAACCAAACAAACAGATAGACATCCAATTAAACGCATTCTACAGGCGTGTCCCCGTGGGCGTGGCATGTTTGTGTTCGCACACACACACACAAAACAAGCAGCAAAAATGTTTTTCTCATTAACTTATGCAAATATGCAAAACGAATCCCAGAAAAACAACAAAATTTTCAATTATCGCCCAGGTGAAGCAAGCCAGCATCCAAAAATAAATTATAGTAGACCTTTAGGGACAATAGGCAAACACTGTCCTTCTGTCCAAAAAGTTCCATACATTTTGGAACATTTGTTTCAATATAAAAAAACGTATGGAACTTTTCGTACACACACAAACACAAACAGAGAAGAAATTACGTTTTTTTGTGTGTTTGTTTCATCGGAAACATCATCAAAAAACATGTTTTGTGTTCAGGAAGAGAACAATGAGCAAAAAATAATCGAAAAATTACCTAATTTTAATTAGCTAATTTTCATTCACACCAACCATTGTCCAAAAAGTTTTCAACACTTTTATTAATACAATTTAATGGTAAAAAGTGATGAAAACTTTTTGGACAGAGTGAAATGTGTTGTATTTTGTTTTATTTCAATTAACTGAAAATTAATTTGTGCAATGTTTGCCTAAAACACAACACAATAGAACCTGCAAGCGTGTTAAATTAATAAATCGTTCGAAAACGAAAATTAAATCGATTTCCCTTCTAAAAAAGATTTTAAATTTCTCTATTTTTGTTTGTTTGCTGTTTGTGTTGTGTTAGCTGACCGGTGTGGGGCGGGGCTTACAGCCAAAAAAAATTCGTCCAATAAAAAAGGCTCTTTTTGCAAGTGAGGCGTGGCCTATTCCAGACGACGACCTTCTCTTTAAACCAATTAAGCTCCGCCTTCTCTTTTTAAAAACACAATCAATTCTTATTTCTGTCACCAGACCAAATTTCTGCACACACAAAAAACGCTACAAAATTTATCTTGTTTAAATTTTTAACCGGGGGGAATTGAATGTCTGTCCGAAAAATAGTGCCCCCTTTTTTAGACCAACCCTCAAAATGATCTGTAGTCATTTTTTATATTTTAAAACAACTACGGACTTTTCGTACAACCAAAACCGGAAAATTAATAAAGTTCCGCTTTATAAAACTGCACAAAAAATATTAAGCTGTACGAAAAGTCCATAGTGTTTTTTTATCCTTAAAAAACGACCACTGACTTTTCGTACAGTTTCTATAGAGTTCCGGTTAAAAAACCGAATATAAAAAATATGACATTGTACGACAAGTCCATAGTCGTTTTTAATCCAAAAAAAAAACTACTACGAACTTTTCGTACAAGCACTAAAATGATTAATGTTTAATCGATAGTCATCAATTTTTGTGCTGTGTGTGTGTGTGGTTCGTGCTTTGTCTCGGCAACAAACAAAAAAAAACTTCAAGTGAAAAACAACACAAAACAATCATCAATCCAGCCAGCCAACAAATGCCGAAACAACAACAACAAAACAACCGAACGGAAAAGTGAGCCCAACACAAGATCAACCAAAAATAATTTTCTCTCAGTGATCCAGCAATAGACATCCAGCTGGATTAATAGATCCATAGATGCTGTGTGCATCATGTTGTTGTCTTAAGGGAATATTTGTCACTTCTGTCCCCATAAGCCACACATAAGCCACTCCCCCCAGTTCGTATTACCACAAGCATAAGCTCCGCCCCATTTCGTTCAATATGGATCAATAATAAAAATATATTTTTTGTGTGTGTGGATCTCACATACAAAAATGATGCGAACAACAAGTCAAGAGTCAATTTTTTCGTTACAAATCGATTGCTAGTCAATATTATATATTGATAGGATTCTTTCTGGATTCTTCTCTCTGGTCGATTCTAGGATCATTTTTCTCTATTTTTTGGATTCTAGGATTCTTTTGTTTTGTCCGAAAATGTCCAAGTGGATTCTTTCTCCAAAGTGTAAATGAGTCTATGAACAACACAAAAACACTCTACAAAAAAAATCCATAACAAAATTGAATTAAGTTGTTAAAGTTTTTTTTTAAATCTAAAAAACAAACAACAAATCCCAGACAACAAAATAATCTTAAGCAATATAAACACACATAAAATGAGACATTCACAAATGATGTGACAAAGCATTGCAGGCAAGCCAACTTTTGGGCTTGTTTTTGTGCAATAGAAAGCATTCGAAAAAAGCAATGCAGTGAAGCTAACTTTAGCATTGAGACCTTTCTCATAAACGCAGTGAAGCATCCCCCCATTCAAATTAGCAAGGTGTCAAATCAATGATGTGATGCAATGACAAATGCAATCTGCATTCCACAATCCAGCAACCCTTTATACACCAACACACAAACATAAATTCAATTATCACAGCAAACAATAGCAATACAATCTTGTCTATATCTCACTCTCTTATCATTCAACAACACAATGCGTTAAATTAACATAATTGAATATTAAGTCACTCACTATCTCACACACCACGCCCACCACCATCAACACCAATCAAAATCTTATCAACAACAAAAACATTACGCCACACCTACCTAGGTTATTTTACAACCCTTTCATTACTAAAAATAGTGTTGTTGTAATATGATATTGTGGTATACAATCAATTTGTTCGTTCATTCAGGTTTGTCTCCAGTTTGTCATTATCGAACCAAATTTGCATTCAAACACAAACAATGACTGATTTGCTTGGTTGATTTCAATTTGTCAGTACAATATTATTTTTCTATAAATTCAAAAAAATATATTATTTTTATGATAAATTGTGCCACGATGATGATTTCTTCATCATCTTTTGGGGATCCAAACAAGAGAAACAAGAATCCTAGATAGGATCCCTAAGAGATAGAGAGGGAAAAGAAGAATCCAAATGAGGGCAAGGATCCTAAGAGGAAGGGAGGATGGAGTTGGAGTTTGAATTTCAATCTTCTAGTCCAAATATTGTCTATTTTCATCACCATTTCCCAAAAGAATGTTTATGGAAGGCAGCCATAGCCATACATTCTTCTATACGGAATCATAGTGTTGTGTTCAATGTATTTTTCAATGATTAATTAACTTGTTCGGTATTGGAAACAAACAAAATAGGAAACAAACACTAGATATATTTATCACACAACACAAAACAGCACAGCAAACCTAATTTGTAGCCAACACACAAAAGTCATTCATTTCTTAGGAATATTACACACTGGACACAACACAACCAAATGAATTATGGAACCAGTTTTGATGTTTCAATTCATCATTCCTTTAGGATTCTTTTTGGATCCTGAGATTCCTGGATCCAAAAAGGAATCCTGAACACATCACCATTTCACCATCATAAATCCAACAACAAAAAACTAATGAATTTTTTTTTGGTAGCAATTGAAAATCAAAAAAAATAATTTACTCAAAAAAGTTGCTCATCCTCTCACTCACCCTCCCTCCCTCTCTTAACTATGAAAATCATTTATCTTTACAGCGCCAAAATTCCAGAAATAAATTATTATTATTATTATTATTTGTTCCAGATTGAATCGATTCAATCATATTCACAATCAATTTGAATAACACTAGCAAACACCATCACTCATTCCATCATTTGCCAATGAGCATTTTTTATGGTACCTTCTCCCACCAAACAAAAAAGTTCCAACGTTTTTTAGCATTAATTCCAATGGGAAAAAACGTTGGAACTTTTTTTTTGTTTTTTTTTGTTCATCTCTTCCTAGATGATGATTGTAAAATTTTTTTTACGGAACAAAAAAAAGTTCCAACGTTTTTTACCATTTAATCTTATGTGAAAAAACGTTGGAACTTTTTTCTTTTTTTTTAAATTTTTGTTTTTTTATAGAACCAGCATCTAGGAAAAAGAAAAAACTAATTTTGATGCTAAAGTAAATATTATTCAAGTAGAACAACAACAAAAGTTATATTCTTCTTATCTATTGTACTTTTTTTAATAATATATTCTACAGGGTGATTCCTGCATCCTTCTAGGATCCATTAAGGATCCCTATTTTAGATCCAAAGTCCTGGATCCTTATTTTTGTCCACCCGATATCCACACTCTCTCTACTCAAGCCTTGGGTCTAGGGTTATCTTATCTTATGCCGGGACAACGTAAAACTATAACCAAGAAGGCGTGTCCTAAGACCAGAGTATGGGAGGGGCGTAAGACCTTTTCTAGACTTACGCCCCTCCCCTGCTCTCAACCAATCAAAATTAAAAAAAAAGAATTCTTTTTCTCAAGTTGTTCTTGTTCACGCAATCAATTTTTTTGTGCAATTTCCACCAACCAACCAAAAACAGACAACAAAAAAATCATCAAATCAAAATTGATTTCCTGGCTTGTTTCCTTCCAACAACAAGGATTCTTTAGGATTCATTCGATTCATTCTTTAGAATCCGAGAGATTCTTTTTTGTTGTGTAACCCAAGAATAATTTATTTATAACGATTTTGTGTGTGGAAACAATGCTACCATTCGATCCATAGCAATATGAAAAGCTCGTTCAATCTTCATCACCGCAATCCCCGCAACTGGGATCCTTAAAACGGGAGGATTGTGAGGATCCAGAACGGAAACGATTCAATGATTTTTGATCAATTGATGATGACTTGAATATGAATTTGTGTGTGCTGCATTATCTACTGTTCTACTGCTCAAACAAAGGTTCCCTTTACTGGCATAGTGAACGAGCATACAACGAGCACTGCACTAATCTCATAGCATTTCACATTGAAACAAGCCAGCAATATATATTGATGCTGGCTTGCTTCACTGATCTCTCTCACTGACAATTTCATTTGATTGATTAGGGTTTTCTTTCTTGGGCCAAAATTTTCAATGTGCCGCTCTCTCTCTCTCTGTCTCTTGCTCACCCTCCTCACCCTCATCCTCCTCCCTCCTCTCTGGCTCCTTCTCTCTTACGGAAACGCACCGTATTCTCTCTATCTCAAAAAAGGGTTCGTTTTTTCTGGTTCAAACCAATCAAAATCAAGAAACGTTTTAAGCTCCTCCCCTGGCTCCTCCTACTTCTCATCTTCTCAACAATGATTCAATTAAAAACCATTAATTTCAATCACTAAAACTAAATGGCTGAAAAAACAAAAACAAGCAAGCCATTAAGCCTATCTGTCTGCTAATTGAACCAATCACATAACAGAACAACAAAATAAATTGGCCAATTGGAGCAATTTGTGTCTATAATTTCAAATTATAAACCAATCACAATCATCACCTTAATGCAGGGGGCGGGCACTAAATTGTGTGCGGTCAATTTCAATTGGTTGGCTTTAATTGACCAATTAGAACAAAATTAAATTTTTTAGAAATTTCAAAAAAATTAAAACCACTCAATTTAAAAAAAGAAATTTTCTGGGAAACCTAATCCTTAAAAAATACCAGTTGACCTTTTTTGTGATACGAATGCTTTGAATGAATTTGGTGTGATTGATTATGCAACATTACATCGTAGCGCACAATCCATTTACATGCTTCACATTTCCGGTCAGCCACCATTGATTGATTGATTAGCATTCGAATCTAAGAATTCAGGAAACGCCCCCTCATGTAATTACTAAAATAAGGATCTCATTTGAAAATCTTTGACAGCATCTCTGATCAAAAGGGTTAAGGAAACGCCTCCCGCTCTAAATCACCGTGTATAAGGATTCTCATTGTAATCTGTTTGGAAAATCAATGATAAAGTCTGATCCAAAATCTAATTCCAGCCACGCCCCTCGTTTGATTGCGATTCGCTGAGTGCATGATACACCGGGATTAACATGGCAATGTGATTCAATTTTAGATTTTGCAATCCAACACACATAAAAATAACGGAATCCCGGGAAAACCAAAAAAAAAATTCGAATCCAAACAAAAATCGAACTCCTAAAAATTCTAACGTAGAGATAAATAGTGAGGATGGAGTGTGCAGCACTGGCCAATCTCGTTCACCAAATCTATCCAACCAAAAACCAAGCCAAACTGCACATTTGTCCAATAACCGAATTGGACAGCACAAAATCAATTCGTTCGTTTGTTTGGCTTAATCTTGATTAATAACCAGAACAACAACACAACTAAAATCCCCGGTTTTTTTGTTTTTTTCTTGGTTCCACAAAAAACCAAACCAACCAATCAAAATATCAAAACACACAACAAAGTGGGTGGCGCTTAAAACCAAAAATATAAATCAAAAATAATAAAAATCAACCAATAGAGTAAGCAAATCTGTTATATAAGTTTAGGTGGGTGTGGTCGTGCTCACTTAATCCTCATTGATTTTTTTATAAATAAAAAATCGACCTATAAAAAAAGAAGGAGGAGCTTAGATCTTGTGACCAATCAGAAACCAAGAGAAATCTGTTATTTTATTGTGTGGGCGTGTGTGTTCCACCAATCACATAATCCCATTTGATTCTTAGCCAATCAAAAAACGCCATAACGAAACTATAAAAAAGAGAGTAGGATGAGCTTATGTCTTATAACCACAAACTGGCCAATCAAAAAACGCCATAACGGAACTATAAACCAAAAAGTAGGAGGAGCTTATGTTTACACAAAAAACCTAGCCAATCAAAACCGCCCAAAAATATGGACTCAGTTAACTTAGTTATATAAGACGATGATGATTGGATTATGGGCCAGCACACAATCACAGCAAATAAAAGCCAACTTTATTTGTGAAGTAAATGACACACACACAATATTATTTTATTATTCTGGATCCATATGGATATTATCCTAGAGTGCATTCCAATTCCAATTCGAATCCGAATCGAACGAATCCTTCACAATCCAAACAAAAACAACAACAATCCAACAACAAAAACAGGCAAATTCAATTGTTTTGTTTGACCAACCAACTATGCTGACAACTTTTTACTTTCATGTTCAAATACAAACCCAGTATTCTAGGATCCTTATTCTAGAATCCACAAAAAAACAAGATTCAAGAATCCATATAAGGATCCTAGAATCCTTGGATTGTTAATCATATTCACGATCATTACTAACAGATCATAAGCAGACAACACAGCATATATTGTTTTATCCTTGGTCCAACACACTCTACATTGGACCCTAGAGAGAGAGAAGGCTCTCATCGAATGAATCCTAGTATTCGAATGAATCCTGGTATCCTGGATCCAATGTCTATTTACTGCTTATGGAAGCACAAAACGTGAACATGTCTTCTATTTTTTGCTGACTTGATGTTGGCAATCACAAACCCTTGTGTAAAACAGCAGCAATAATAATTATATAAGCCAAATATACGGGCGGCTATTTATACCCAAATGGGCGGAGCTATAAGCTATTATTATTTTTAGTGCTCTCTATGGAACAATATATTAACAAAAAACATGTTTTGAACAACTATTTCAACACTATCGACACACTACACTCAAAGAGAGAGAGATTAGATAAGCAATACAAATCTCAATTACTCCACTTGGCTTGTTATGTTTTTTATGAGACCATCTGGGAGTGAGGAACAATTGATTCGAAAGCAATCATTTTTGGTCTGTTCACAAATAACGTGTCCTCAATCATCTCTTTTTTTGGGTTATTGGGGTTTGGATACCAACAATCCAGAAATTTCGAATGAATCCTGGATACCAAAAATAATAATAAAATTCCAATCCAAAAAAATTGATTCGAAAAGAGGCGGAACAAACCGAACCTTTTTTCAACACATTTCGAATCATTTTTTTAAAAAATTCGAACCAAAAAAAGATTCCAATTGAAAACAATAATAATAAAAATAAAAAAAAAGATTCGAAAATCACAAAATTGATTCGAAATTGGTGTTTCCGAATCTTTTTTTCGTTCTAGAAAAAAATTTTATATTATGATTGACGAATCAAACAAGACAGCAAGAAGAAGACGAAGAAGAAGACTAGCTTTCGAATTATTTCTGGTAATAAACGGTTATATGGAACTATTTTTGTGTGTGTCTTGTCCAATGGAGCTGGCGCGTCCATCCAAATAAAACGTGACCAGAATTTTTCGTTCCATTTTCCAACCAATAATAATAAAAAGTTTATTCATTCGAAATTTCTGGTCACTCGCTTTCTCTCTCTCACTCGCACACTATTGGTCAGTTTTTCCCTGTGTTCCATTTCGAATTCTTTTCACATAAGCGGCCCAAAACAACAACAAAACGGAGGGCGGAGCTTATGTGTGTTACGACCTCGAAACTAAAAAATTATGATTATAATTTCATTATTATTATTAAGCTCCTCCTCCTACCTCTCTTTTTCCTGGTGGGAGGAGCATTTATTATAATATAATAAAGTACTAATTTGAATTGTTGTGTTGTTTGCCCCACCCACCAAACCAACCAATCAAATAAGCAGGCAAATATACGGCATACGCCACTGGTGAGCTTCATGTTCGTGATGTGGATGAGCACGATGCCAGACGAACATATCAGTGTGCCGTGTATTATCACACCAGCACATCAGCGCCATCTACCCAGCAATGGTCGCATCATCATTCATTCACAGGTAAGAGACCGGGCCCAATCTTGTAACCCGCCCACTAACTTGTCTTTGGCTCCACCCACCAGATTATTACCACCATCACCAACCAGGAAACAACAATCCAAATGGACAACTGTTAGCTGAAAGTACATTTGCTCAAATCATACTATCAGGTAAGTCTTTGAGAAACTTTCCCAGGGAAAACTTTCCACAAAAAATCTAATCTATCAACCACAAACAAAAACAAACTTTCCCGGAAATCTCCACTGTCAATTTTCCCGGAAAGCCATACAGGAAAGCAATATTCCCAAAAAATCAACAAACAAGCAAAAAAATTTCCAGGAAAAAAATTCCTACCACTTGAACTTTTGACCCAGAAAAGTTTTTTATTATGCACACACACAGACACACAAAAAACATTCTAAAAAAACACGCCTACATAATGAATTTGGTGATGAAAGGCTTATTCATAATGATGAGAAAGGGTTATTCATAAACATAATTACATTTGTATGTGGGCATGGAAATATTTCATTAAACATAAGCACCGGAAATCTTTCCGGAATAATAAAAGAATTATTATTAATGAAAAACTAAAGCTTCAGAAACTCATCAAATAAGAATTTCTTATATAAACAATATGAATTCCTTAAATTCCACAATCCAACAAAAAATTGGAACGAATCCTTGGATCCATTTTTTGCTATCCTCAAAAAAAGTTCTATAGAATCCAAGGATTCATTCCATTTTTTTGGATTCGAGAAAATTGGTTCTAGAACACAAAAAAAAAATAATTCTAGAACGAAAATTTGGACACCGGGTTCTTTTTTTTGAAAAAAATTAATAAAAAAAAAACATGCATTTCAACACCTACTTTTTATGGTTTGTTGAGTGTTGAGGTTCGAAATTTTCGAATCTTTTTTCTTTCGAATGTTTTCTTCTTTTCGAATTTTAGCACACACACACAGACACACAGAGTGAGATAGACAAAAGCACACAGAACACAAGCCCTAAGGCTAATAGAAGAGCACTAGAGAGAAAAAAATTCGAATGAATGAATTCCATTCCAATTTGGAATTGTTTTCTTGTTTTCTTCTT
>JAOWBP010024702.1:0-22817 GCA_028571105.1 Tragopan temminckii | reverse complement strand
GAGGTGCTGGAACAGGCTGCCCAGAGAGGTTGTGGATGCCCTGTCCCTAGAGGTGTTCAAGGCCAGATTGGATGGGGGTCCCGGGCATCCTGTCTACAATTAAATGTGGATGTTGGTGTCCCTGGCTGCAGCAGAGGGGTTTGAGTTTGATGATCCTTGAGGTCCCTTCCAAACTAAGCCGTTCTATGATTCTTCCTTTGATCTATTCTAAATCTACCATATTCTGGTTTAAAACTATTTCCCCTTGTGTTCTCTCTAAGCTAAATAACCCCAATTCCCACAGACTGTTCTGGACATAATAAAAAAAGTAAAGAAATCTCTTATGTAGCTAGCTCTGTGTCAGTTTGATTTTCATCATTATTCATGAAGTGTACAAAATACGCTGTTGTTTGTTATAACTGTACATACATATCTCTGCACTGACAAATGTGACTGACACTTGTCTACTTGAATTGAAAGCAGGTGAAAACTGAGCAAGAATATATACTTAAGGAAGAAAAAAATCAAAGGAAAAAAGTTTCAATATAATGAAAAAACAGAGAACAAAGGCATACTGCGTCTATCATGCCAGGAGTAGTTTGACAACCACTTTTTAGCTCTCAGACTAGGGACAATGTCCAGAAGCTCTGAAGTGGAAATATTCCTATATTCAGTGAGTATCCCTTAGGGTATATTTCTGGGCAAAATATAATGTTATTCTCAAACTCTCAAGATCCAGATAACTATTGTCTTGTCTAATATCTTTTCTTGATTAAAGGTTGAGGGATAGAACAGTGGTCTGTGTTGGTGAAAGTGTGATTATATGAATGAAATTCTGCATTTGATAGTTCAAAAAACTATATCCCTGGAGGGTCAGATATGTACTCCATAGCATATAATCATCCATTTTCACTAAAAAATTATTTTTGTCTCATTATTAAATTGATAGGAGTCATGAGATATAGATAGCTAAAGATTACTTATTATTGTGCTGCATAGGGTGGTATATGTCAAAGAGTACCTTGGGGGAACACATTGCTTAATTCATCGATAGGCAAGTTTTTCAGTTTACAAGTTTGGGAAGTGATACCTATTCATTCAGAAGTACTTTGAGCAGACTTTTTTTTTTATTATTTATACTTTTTTTAATGCAATTACTCACAAGAGAAGGTCCTAAGAGAAGGATCAATGTATTTATATTAATATAAGTTACCACTGATTAATGACTGCTGTAACCAGTAAGGAATTAAATACTTACTGTTTTCCTTTTTTGAAACTGTATAATTAAGGAGGCAAACTGCCCAATTTAGTGATAAGTATTTCTTTCTTTCTTTCTGTGATGTTTTGGATCATTTTCTACCTGATGGTTGGTTTTATCTGTGGTTAAAATCAAAAGTGGTAACTTGATCCTGTGCTGGCCTTTGTTTTGTAATCCATGACAAAACCTGATTTACCATGGTTTCTGAGGCCAGGACAGTTTTGCTGTGGATTACGTGCATTTCACAAGTCAAGAAATTAAGGAAATATGTAAAGAAGTTGCCCAAATAGGTGGTAGAATTTTCTACCTTCAGTGTATTCAAAAGCCATCTGGATTTGGGCCTGAACAATCTGCTCTGCATGGCCCTGCCTGACAATATGCTCTGCAGAGGTCTCTTCAATATCATCTATTCTGTGATAAGTATCTGATTAGCACCAGTGTTTTTTCATACGTTTATGGAGGACATACTACCAGTATGTTATTATTTGATTTCACAGTCCTGCACAGGTTTTTGATCTCCTTCAATATTTAGTACTTCATCTCTTTTGTTGTTTCACTGCCTTTTCTCAGTGGTTATAGTATCTGAGCATTTCATATGACCAAATTTTGTAGGAAAAAGATGAGAAATTCTGTAAATTGAAGGATTTGTTTGTGAAGAGTGCTGTGTTGCGCAAATATTTGACTGCGATATGCACCAAGCCTCAGATGGAGTCTTTGAGACCATGATCAACTGGGGATAAATTAAAAGTTTACATAAGCAGACTGCAGATGAGGTCTGAATTTAAAATATTTACTCTATCATAGACGTATACATTTTTATTATTATCTTTTATGTTGTATAACATTTGCAGGTTAATCAAGAGGATCTCACTACACAGATGCTGCTAGAAATGCACACCTGGCCCATATCCCAGATGGCTTAAAAGTTCCTGAGACTAGGCAGAGATACTGCAAAAAGTTAAATTTTATAGAAAACATTTTAAAAGTATCCCTTTAACATGTATGAGCTATGTGACCTAGATCTGGGCTCTAAACAACTGTTTTTTAGCATAGTAAGTCCTTTAGACTTACTCCTGAATATAAGTTTGTAAGCAAGTAGACTTGATAAAGTTTTAAGTCAGTTTTTTTTACCTACATGGCGAGCTTTCTGAGGTTGTACAAGTCTGCTTTTCCTATGCAAATCAGTGTTTAAACGCAAGAAGAGCTGGTGCATTCTTTCAGTCATGGATGCGTGTTGGCTCCCACCTCAGGGAAACAGCTGTTTCTGCTACTGAAGAGTATAGTTACTGCTGAGAAACTAGTCTATGTAAATATTGTTCTAGCAATTATTTAATGCCTGCAGTGATAAATACTTAGAGACACCCTAAGCAGTGTCTTAACATGAAGAGTACTTACAATTTGAGGTTCTATTGCAGCAATTACAAATAAATAACTTATGGGACTCAGTGGAGCAACACACCAAATCTTCTCTGTCATTCAGTATTGTGAGGATCTTCAAATATTCTAATTTTTTTTTATTATGTAAAGTCTAAGGGATTAGTGGTATGACACAAGTGTGACTCAAAACTCTGGTAGCCCCTGGTAAAACAAAGATAATAAGTAGCCTAGTAGAGACAGAAAGTTGATATGAATGGCCTGAATTTTTTCTACAGACCTTCAGACTATTGGGACTCACATATTGAAGGCTACATTTTATTCTGAATTGGAAGCATAAAAAAGCATAAAGATTGTGTACTGCTTTACAGTTTCATGTAATTTCTATTAAGGTGATGTAACAGTCAGTAAAAAAAGTAGTTTTGTCTGCCATTCATCCCTCTAATACAAGAATTGTTATTTTCACATAGTAAGGTCTAAAAGATGACTAACACAAATTGGTTTTGGAATCTGAGCTAGTGAATGTAGTTTTAATAGGTTTTAATTTTTTTGGCAAGATGTTGGACTGATAAGAGAAGTGAAAACAGTAAAAATCCTGATTGAGTAACAGCAAATTGCTGTTTCAGTGCATTATAAGCATCACTAGTGGTTTTGTGTGTGAAGAGTTTTCAGATACTATCAAGAAACCCTGTTCTGGGCAGTTGGACTAGATGACCTTCAAAAGTCCCAACTCTGAGGATTCTATGATGTATGATTTTCTATTGCTGCTATTACTGTTAATGAACAAATCCCTTCTTCCTTTGTTGAAAGTAATTTACCTTTTGTACAACTCTTTATAATTCATTTTGCTGATATCAAACTGATTTTATTCAAGATTTCAAGATTCTAATATTACTGACATTGCTTCTCATTAAGAATACCCTAGATATTCATAATTTAATTTATTGATTTTGTTTTTGCTTTGAGATTTCTTGCTATATTAAGGTCTCTATATGCAGAAATCCAGAACATCTTCCTTTTTTTCCTCAGATTGGTGGATCAACTTGGTTGGCTTTTCACTGAATACTAAATCATAGAGGGAAAAAAAAATGGTAATACAAAAGACTGTTTATTTTTGTAGAGTGTAAACTTTGTATATGAGGGCTGCCCTGAAAGAAATGCTTCTTATATTATTATGTTGACCACAACATCAAAGGCAGATGTTGTTAGTATTGCAGCAGAGATTGAACCTTCCTGCCAGTATTACATTACGTGTTATTGCCGTGCGACAGACGGCAACAGAAGGGCAATCTGACAGAATGGTGTCAGACATGAAAGTGCATGTGAAGCAAGGGTGTTGCTGAATTCCTCCATGAGGAAACAATGGCACCCACTGACAGTGGTGGCAATGTTGGAATATCACAACTCAGGAGAGTTCCATGAATGCTCACATAGAAACAGAAAGAACACCATATGCAAGTCTGTCAGGACCTAATGAACCAATAGGGATCTGAAAGTGACAGTTTCTGGGATTGCATCATTATCAGTGATGAGATGTGGTAACACCCATTATGAGTCGAAGTCAAAACAGTCCAAGGAGTGGTGATACGAATTCTTCATCATAGGAAAAATCCAAGATGCAGCCCTCAGCAGGTAAAGTGATTGTACACTGAGTTTTAGCGTGGAAGGAGTGGTCCTTCTTGTGTTCCTGGAAAATCACTGTCAAACCATCACCTCTGACCACTATATCATGACACTGACTAAGCTGTAGACTTGAATTTCTAGACTCAGGCCAGAGAAGAAGATAACTTTTCTCTTGCAACACGATAACACCTGGCCCCATGCCAGTTTGAAGACCATGGAGCATGTTCCCAATCTTGGTTGGACTCTACTACCGCCCCCACTGTATAGTCCAGATTTGACTTATTCTGATGTCCATCTGTTTAGGCCAGTGAGAGACATTTTCCTTGCAACAGCATTGTTGTGGCATCTATGAAATGGTGGGTTACATTCACTAGTGTAGTCTTTGACAAGTGTGGCATGCAGGTTCTTGTTCATTGCTGGTGAAAATGCATAGCTAATGGTGGTGAATTCTTTGAAAAATTGTGTTTTGTAGCTGCAAATATTTCCATCAAATAGTGCATTGTGCTCTTTGTATTAGTTGTAGTATCCAAGGAAATAAAAAGGAGGCTTTACTTTCAGAGTGACCTATGTAGCTTTATGGTGTAGAAATCCATCTCTCCTTTAGGCTAAAAAATGAAATAATAGTATTTAAGATTAAAAAGATAATAGCTAACATTATTCTTTAATAAATACTGAAATGTTCAAGTTCAATCATAGGTAGCTTGTGATATATTAATAAAAAAGATATTTAATCTGGACTATTAATTATATTGCTACATGTAATGGTACACATTTATTCTTATGTAATTCTCAAATTCAATTGTCCAGAAGAAATGGCTGGTAACTATCAGCATGTTACTAATAAATGTAGTATCAACATGATACTTTCAATTACCAAACTTGGCCATAAATCTGTTTCCTAATGCAAAATGAAGACTGTTACTAAGAAAGCAATGAGTATAGACTGTTTAAACTGTGGAAGCCTTTGTGCCAATGGACATTTTTTCAATCTCCTAGGTACATGTAAGTCCTAAGATGAGTAACATTGTATTTTTGAAGGACACATTTATAGCACACTAATTAAAATATCCATTAATACAATTTTTAATTACCAGAAAGTCAGTTAATGTAGATCTACCCAGATACTTCCAGATTTCAGAATTGAATTTGAAAATGCTTTTCAGTGTGTGTAGATTTTTAAAGAAACGTCTTTCCCTAAAATATAAATAGAGCGCATTTATTGTGTGTCTCTGTTAAAACACTGCTTTAATTACCATGCAGAAGTTAATAAACAAACCTACCAGATGCTGCCAAATTAGTCAAATGCCAGGAAAAGCAAAATAAAAACAAGGAGACAAACTTTTAATTACACTCTCTGTAAACCTTTGGCAGTAAGTAATATTCTTTACTTGACATTTTTCTTCAGTGTGGAAGGGCACAAAATATGACCAAGCTAATCTATCAAGTGGCAATAAGGGAACTTTCTAATACAGAAAGAAAGAAAACACTGAGATTAAAAAAAAGATTGGAGTATAGAGTAGTATTTTTATTTATTTATGCTTACCTAAGTATATAAATATCCAGGTACCTGCAAATGGTTAGATTTTCTTTGACTACTGTTTACTGAGAAGACACTAATTCAAAACTTAAGTGTAGTGAAGTTTTAAAATAAGCTTTTAATAAATCCGTGAAACAAAAAAAACCCTGAAATTAAACTGATTTTTTTTAAAAGAAACACAGCAACATCTAAAAATATATAGATAAGCCAATTTTGAAGAATACACTTAATATCTAATCAGTCCTGAGTCCTGAAAATACTAATTATATTCCAGTATTAATATTAGTATTATGGAGCACTCAGCGGTGTCAATGCTTGTTTGAAAAGAACACGTGAAAAAAAGAAACCACCTTCTTATTGTGATTTCTTCTCTCTTTTCGCAATAGGAGATACTCATATATAAAATAGCATGAGTAAGGTGAAGAGGTCTGCCACAAACCTATTGCCAACTTTCTGAATCTGATTCCACAGAAAAGATGGAAAAACATTCCACAATATTCCACAGACAAGTAATTAAGATGGTCTCATAGGCAACACTAACCCAGATCCTTCCAGCAAACGACAGAAGTGGATTTCCCACAGATGCCAGGCTTTTGGATGGTTTTTATCAATGTGAACAATGGGGAAAAACAGCTCACGTAATATGATTAGAAGCTAAGTGCTACATGTAGACTGTCTGTTGGGAATGCTTTTGAGCCTCTGCTTCTCTGGTTATTCTAGAGATTGCTGGACAAGAGTGCCTCTGGTTGGTTCAGAGTTCCAGCACCTTTGAAAGTTTACAAGTATAGATTATGAGTTCATGGTTTTAAGTGTTGATTACTGTATTAAACTGAAACTTACATTCTTGAGGAATTTACATCAGTGACATAAGTGTTGTTGATGCCAGTAAAGTACACTTTTCCAGAGCATGGAGGGAAGCAGACAAAATAAAAATGTCATCTGACAGAACAGATTCATACAACTGCATGTATTGTCTTAGAAATATTCTTTTGTACAAGTGTGCCAGTTGCCTATCAACTCAATATGTGAAGGGTTAATACCTTTCTTTGAAAGCTTCTCTCATGTATAGGTAACATCAACTATAAATTCTTAGAACTTTATAATATTAAAAGGCAAATTTTGCAAAACTTTGAATAGTCTTTCACCAAGAACAAGGCAACCCACCAGAAGTTCTCATAGTTTGGTAGCTGAACTTTTTCCGTAGAGTTAAGTCCCAAATCCAGTGGTTGTTGTAACTTGTTGTTTTTCAGACTGATTCCCAATGAAATAAGCGCTTAGTCTAGTCCTGGTTACACAAAGTCAATGGAAACAAAGGCTCAGTTAAAGCTGAGCAATCCTACCTAGTAAATGCAATTGGGTTATTCCACATAGATAAGACTAAGCTCTCAAATAATGGAAAGAGTATGTTTTAAGTAGGTAAATATCACTAATATTTTTTAACGTTATTTTCTGGAACAAGCAAGTGGAATGTAGTCGTAATCAAATAGTGATGTAAAGAATGAATAATAGGAGTTGTTGTTTTCATGAATGCTCTTCAGTTGTTTCTATGTTACTTTGTTTGAAATGGAACAAAATTAACGCTCCTTCATTGCTGCCTAAATAACATAAAGATTATAAACAATACTGCAGCTGACTGAGCTGTTATCTTAATAGTGTATTCATCAATGTCTTTGCAGATTCAGAGCGCAGTGTTTCTCAAACTGAAATCATACTATTATTATGTAAAATTTTAATTTTATTCATGTTATATAAGAACTACGTTGAAAGCACAGAAGTATTACTTTGATTTTTTTAAATTGCTTTGTTTGGATAATGGCTTGGAGAGACACATCATATAGTGCATATGTGCACTATATCCTTTTCCAGTCTATGATTTTACTTACACTTTGAAATTATTGTGTATTTGCTCAAAAAAGGGGATTTTTTTTTCATGTAACTTTAATATCTGTGAGTTTATAGTTGCTATATATCCAAAGTTTTCTCTGCTGAACTGTTATTACTGAGTACATTGGATTTACACTTAACTTTCTATATGGACTCTAAGGAGATACCCTAAAATTATTTGCTGATTGCAAATGTGAGATGCTAAAAGAATTTTTTATTTCCTTAGTATGTTAGATTTTAGAAGGGAGTCTGAAGTGCTTCATCTCCTAAGTAGTCAAGAGAGATGCATCAGTTGAATATGTGGGTAAAATTACTCTGCTAGACATAAGCATGTGATTCTTACTGATTTCCATGATAGTAGTCTGGATGAGTGGAATGATTATTTACACATTGAGAAGACTACCCTGAATATGGAGTTCTCATAACTTTTTTTTTATTTATCAGTGAAAATAATTTGTTCACAACACGTCAAGTGTTTCTGCTTCCGGATGTAAATTCCCCTTCAGCACAGATATCTCAGAAAAGCTTTTCCGTGTGCTGAATTTCATGATTATTATTATTTTTTTTTTTTTCCACTAATAGCTTTTGTCTTTGCTGTTACATACAGAATATATTTATGCAATAGTGATGCATTTTACAGAAGGTATTTTTGATATCAAATAGTAATAGTCACTATGAAAGAACATGGGCATAGTTTAGGCCTGTTTGAAACTGAAGTCAGAATCAAATCAGTGAATTTCATTTTCCAGATAAGTATGTATGTTTTCCTGTAGTTTAGCAGTCTATAGCTGCAGTGTGTTATGTTCAGCAGCTATATCTATCTAAATTTATTTTAAATTCTGGTTTCAAACACAGTTTAACGTACAATAAGAATGTTTGCTATCATTCTTGGCTTTATGTACAGACTTTGTATCAGTGATGCTTTGATATGATTATTACAATCCTGCTTTTGTTCCATGTGCTTTGAGCATTTGATATTCTAGAAATCAGAATTCTACAAGTGTTATTAAGAGATAATGTTTCACCAAGCCTACATTATATATAACTTAATATAACCTATATTTTGATATTATCAATTTAGATGTGTGTAAACAGCTGTTTTTAGATGTGTATTATCTTTTAATTTTTTATTAGATAATTTAGAAAACGTACTGCTAAGCAACTGCATTCAGTCTCTATTGAGTGTCACACTGTGCTGTGGCATTAGCTGAAAACCCTGTAGTGCATGAGAATGGAACCAGGATCATAAAGACAACTATATTCTGTAGCTATATTGGCTAGTCACTGTTAGAAAGACATTTCCTAGACTCAATATGATTGTGCATTTTCTCGCTATGTTAATATAAAAACAGAGCTGTCAGTTTAGCCAGCAACTCTTTGTTATGATTAACAATTCTCACATCACCTTTTTTTTTGTTTTGTTTTGAAAACATAGGATAAGCTTGAGCCAAAAAAAATCCTATTCTGAAATTTAAAGTTAATTACACTTACTCCTACATAATCAAATCTCATATACATAGCTAAATCATTAGTTACTTTACAAGAAATGACAGTATCCCACTGTGCTTATATGTCAGTATAAGGGATATAGTTTAGTATGTAGTATTGAAAAACTACAAAACCTCCTGCAGATAATTTACTGGTTGCTTAAAAGTATGAAACAGCAATTTAGGACAGAAAACAAATTAGTTTCAGTCCTCCGTAACTCTTTAGCATAAACTAAAATGCAAAGTAAACAGATACAAAAAGACTGCTGAGCCGTGCACTTATTTAAGATATGTAACATTTTTTGGAGTATAACCAAAAATTTGAATACAGGATTTTAGCAGTGGGAGACTGCTTTCAAGGGTGAAAACAGTAGTATCTATTTCAGGAGAGCTGCTTTATCCACTTTTCTGGAATTTCTTATGTTAGAGAGATTAACATAACTTCAAAAAATTCTCCTCGCGACTTCTTTACCCAGGAATAATGTGTCAAAAGAAACTTTCCCCAGTAAATAATAGTAATGTATCAAGCTTACTGCAGATACGTAATGGTTCATGAGAGTGTGACATTGTAATTTTTAAGATTTTTCCTTTTTTAGTTTTTTTTAGTTTACTGTCCCTGTGACAATGATAAAGTTTGGACTTGCAGTGCTCAGTTGTTTTATTGTCTAGGAAGCTGTGAATTGCTGCCATAAAAATGTGCTTTTAAATGCATGATATAGACTGACTTGTGAATCAATATTTACTAACCAGAAATCACCTATCTCACCTTATAGCACATACAGCCATCCGTTTCTGAACTATGCTTAGAGGTGCACCACACAAATGTGTAGAATAAGACCAATTTCTATAGAAGTGATGTTAAAAACAAGTATATTCTGTATTCTCAAGGGGATAGATTTTGAATCTTAATGTTATCTAGCCAGACTCTCCTTGATATCTTCCATTACTCCTTAATGAAAGGAAGCTGGTTTGCTTTTTCCTGTGATGCACAAGAGATGATTATTTTCTCTTCATATTAATACAAGCAAAAAGAGCTTGAATTTTATCATGCAACTTCATTCATATTTCTATCCCATTGCATCATTGCAATAAGAAATTAAAAATGCATATATTTATATAATTGCGATAAAAATTACCAAATGAGAAGAATTATATATTACAGAATATCCAATTATTATTTGCTTCAATATTAGCTAAATTGCAAAATAAACTAATCTCATTAGTAATTAATTAATGCAGAATAAGGTCAATGAGCTTCTTGTATTTCTGGAAAACACGTCAAGAATCATATGTTAAAAAATCACTAAATAGCTTTTCTGACTTGTAATTGCAGGGATAAATGATTTACTTGAAGCTGGAAAATATATGTATTATTCATCAGCATTCTAACTCTCCATCTGTGTTGAGATGTGTTTGTGAGCTACCCTCATCAGGAGACTGGAATTAAAATTAATTTACTTACACCAATTTCTCTATATTTTTCTTTTGTGAAACTGTGATACTGGCGTAGACATAGACTTCTTTTAGTTTAGATTGTAAGAAGTAGAGACTTCCTAATCCGGATATGGTACTATACAGGTCTTCTAAATACTTTTATACTTCTAAATTTACTTTTATGAAATTACTGTTTGTATTTTGTATGATTTTTACAAGAGATCATGAGATCAGACTGAAAGGTTAGATTTTCTGTCTTGTCTCTTCTTACACTTTTTCCTCATATATTTTGTTAAGTCTTACTCTAAGCTTCATTCTCATCAGTATCTGTTTTCTAAGAAACATGCTTGCTTCAGCATAGGTTTAAATATTAAATATTTCTTTCTAATCTGAAGTATCTTTCTTTTGTCTGATGCATGGTACTATTTATTCTTAAATTACGCTTTGCCTGTCTCTGGAGCACTGCTTAGGTTTCTTCAGAATTTTTGTTGCTGCAGTTAGTAGAATTGCAGAAATATGCATATGGTTTTGTTATCCCCTTCAGACTTTTTGAAAAATTATTTTAAACGTTTATGAAATAGATGTGTGACTGTGTTTCTCTTTTTTCTTTAACGTATTTTCTTACCGGGATTCCCCGACTGTATTCTTCACTTACTCTCATATGCTGCTGTCTGGAAGAGCATGGAGAAATCTGTTTTGGTAGGAAGAAACTAGAAGGCAAGCAGCATCACTTGGAATGAGAGAATGCATGGTCTATCTAGAAACTCTGTATCATTGAGCTGCAAGAGGTGTAGCTGGGCCTGCCTTTCGGTGTAGGGACACAGAAGTGCGTGTGGGGGGGGGGTTGTTTTTTTCATTTTTCTAGTGGCCACTGATGCCAATTCTCAAACTGCCTTTTGCAGCCCCTGGCATCCACAAACTTCTTTAAAGTTTCTCTCCACAATGGTTTACCGGCAAGGACACTTGAGTGCTCTGAGATTAACAGAAATACATTATAACTATTGCTCTGACATAAAATGCAAATACATTTATTCCAGTAAAATTAAAAGGAAAACTTCAAAGTCACAGAACTAAAGGGAGTGCTATAAGAGGTTACAGACTTTAAATATAGCTGACCTGCTCTTAGTCCTATCTGTTGCTTAACGGATAATTCTTATGGCATACCGTTACTCAAGCAACCAAAGGTTAGACTGCCTTAAAGAAGAGAAATCCTGAAAGGGCAAAGGTGACCCCCTTTTTTTTCTAACAAGACATGAAGATCATCAGAATCTGTCTACATGTACTTAATCTTTAAAACTGAACCTAATTTTTTTTTAACTTTCTTTGTTACTGGTTTTATATTAACTTTTTGGTTCCTTGAACCAGTACTGCAGAATAGCACACTCTCAACAGTTTAAAGGCTTTTCACAGCAGTGTCTTTCCCTTCTGTTTTTTTTCTTTCTTGACTTGTATGATTTATATAATTTGCACCATTAGCTCTGATTTTGTAATCTTAGCAGTATAGTAAGCAGATATGTATGTTGTTCTGTGGGCCATATTAGAAATAAGATAATCTGCCCTTTCTAAATCAAGAGAGAGTAATGGATTGGATATCCGTTATAACTCCTGAATTACTTCAGTCTTACATGCATGTAAAATGAGTATGGTAATGAGACTATTTTTAAGTTTTTGTTTCTGGAGTAAAAAATTAGTCAAAAAGCTGTGTGTTAAAGTAAGAAATTAGGAATACTTATTTTTTCTACGTGTGGTCTGTTTGATATTTTCAAAATCATTTTTGTAGTGAACAGTTACCACAGAATATGATTGTTGCCATAAGCTTTAAATACTCTCTGTTGAACAGATATTCATTTTATGCAGAATTGGACTGACAAAATATGTCAGTTTTGAAGAGGAGACATCAAAGTTACTTTATTGTGGAATACTTAACAGTTAAACCTGTAAAAGTAATTTTATATGTACGTCAAATAATGCCCCCAAAAATGCATCAGTAATGATTTCTGACAGACATCAGGAGGGTTTTCTGTTCATTGCCAGATGCTGTGTGCCAAAGGTGAATTTGATATGACAAGACAAATCACTTAATGACTTTGCTTACAACTTTTTTTTTTGGACTGCACTTCTGCAGTTTTCCTTTTGCTGACTTCCTTTGCACAATACAGACTTCTGCCAACCTTAGCAAGAACTCTGTGCCTGAAACAGCTTTTCTAATTTCTCTGTGAAAGATATGGATAAATATCACAGTTCTGACAATAGCAGCATGTAACTGCAGTCATGAAAGTGCAAGAGGGTTGATAATAACAGCTGAATTTGTATGTACAGTGGTGTACCACAGCTATTTCTGAGTTTTGGGAGAGGGTATATCTGTTAATACTCCTCACGTTCTGGCCAATTCTTTGACAGCTTCTGTCTCTGAACCACACCTATTTTTACTTTTTTGAATCTGGTAGATCTTACATTACTAAGTCATGCCAAGTAACCAAGTTTGGGGATGCTGTGGTTGGTATAGTTTTTCTGAGAGGAGTGGGTGGAAAAGGACTATTTATTATTAGAAGATTTAATGTAAAATACTTTGCCAGACAAGAGACTTGAGAGGTTACGGAAGAGGAATTCAGAATAGTTGAGCAGCATGTTCAGAGGACATTTCTTATTCTTGTAAATGTTAGCTTGCTAATTCTTGAAGAAGCTGTTTTTTTTCAAGAGAGGTTGTGGATGCACCGTGTCCATGGAGGTGTTCAAGACCAAGTAGGATGGGGCCCTGGGCAGCCTGGTCTAATATTAAATGTGGAGGTTGGCGGTCCTGCCTGCAACAGGGAGGTTGGAGCTTGGTGATCCTTCAGGTCCTTTCAAACCCGAGCCATTCTATGATTCTGTGCAGTGAAATTGTATAATAAGAACTAAGAAATCACAATGAATAGTTCTGCTCTCCAAGCACTATCTTCATGTTCTTCCTAATCAATGCATGGAGTCTGAATTCAGAGAAATAAATCTAGGACTCATAATTATGTCCACACATTTACCTTTTTTTTTTTTTTTTTTTTTTCATATTTAAACCAAATTTAAGTATATTTTATGTAAGTTTCTTGACAGCATAAAATTTATTAGAATGAAGTTGTATGAATAGCAAAGTAGGCACCAGAAAAAAGGTGGTGATTTCTGTGACCTTATGTGAATATGGAAAGAGTATCTTTATTCTGTTATGGTTGTAATTCAGTATTTTGTGGTTGTAGAATGTTTGTTCTTGCTAGCATTCCAGGAAAGAGTCTTAGCTTGCAGTCGGTATCAGAATAATTGTCATTTTGACTGTAACTACTATTTTGCCTGGTTTGCTAGGTATTAGGTTCATTTTTATGTTGACTATATTCACATCACTGTTTTTAATGTTTGCTTTTGATGATGCATCTTATAATATATTACACAACGAGAAAAATCTTGGTATATTTTGACCCAGTTCTTCTTTAGCTCTGGGTTTCTGATATTTTTTGTGTACTTGATGGTTATAGAGGAGGCCTTTTCAATTTGTGACAAAATAGTTCTGCCCTACTTGTTTTAACTTTGTTGATTTAAAAACCTGGTTAGCTACAGACAACTCTGCATGTAGTAAATAAAACCTTCAGACACAGACTCTTAAACAAACAGATGTTTACTTATGTCATCTTCAGTGAAGGTTTTTGGAATCTCATATATGAATTTCTTCTTTTCAGTGTTGACTGTGTGGTGGAGTGCTGACAGCCTCATGTCCCATTAACATTCTCTTTCAAATTTCTTGTAAATACTTGTCTTGAGAAAGATATAAAAGCTGATTTACTGTTTATCATGCTTTTAATCCGATGGGGGGAAATTGCACCACTTGAAATATTTAGCACAAAGCAATTATCACACAAGAGAGGTCAAGCTGCTCAATACTAATCAGTTAGTGTTCAGCACTAAAATATTCCATGACTGACTATGAAGTAGAATTTGGTGTTTAACACAGAACGTTAGCAGAAGTCTCCTCTTACCAGGACACTCATTTTGCTTTTCCCATGGAAACTCATTCATCGATAGACTAGTCAGAATGTGTAGAAAATCACTTGAAGGTTTAACCTCCTTTATTCCCTGAGAAGTTAATAAACTAAGGAAAAAATGAATTTTGTTGACCTGTTGTTCAACAGTAATAACAGTGTTAATTTTTTGGCTCTTCTGTGATGAAATTTTACACCCACAGGAGATAGGCAAGAAGAAAATGTATGTCCTTTTGGTGGATGACTGGCAAATATCTTCAGTACCCCTGCTCTGCTTTCACATGTTACTGATGATTTTGGGAGTAGGATATTTTGGGGAAACAAGGAAACAAAACAAAACTGAACAAAACAAAAAACAAAATAAAAAACCCCTACTACACTGCAGAAGTAACTCCACTCTTTCCAGAGAGAAAATCTGCTCATGTAAATTACAGTAGACAATAGCACACTGCTAAATTGATGAAGAAGTTCTAATTAAAGCTTTTATAGAACAATATAACTAGGCCACACAGAGCTAATAAAATAGTTCTGTCTCCACTTAAACTGTTCTTGTATTTCTTCTGAAGGAGTAGAATCACAGCATCCTCTTTTACTCAAAACCTGTTATTGAAATATAGCCAACAGAACACCACCTTAATTACTACTTTTACCATGGATTAATATTTACCTCTTATTTCTTGGAGATTCTGCTTTGTCATAATATAAAGAAATAGATAAATTAGGCAGTAGGTAGTTGAGCAGCAGTGGCAGACAAAATGACAAATAAAAATACTGCCAAACAACTATCTTGTTACAGCTGTATTTCGTTATAGCAGGCTTGGTTGGTATAGCTTCCAGGTAAACAAGATGTGTGCATGAACATTACATTCTACTTACTAATTGATTTCCTTCATCTTTACTCTAACTTCTTTTTTTTCCTGAATGCAAGTTTGTTTTAAGTATATTTCTTAGGTAACTGTTGTTTATAGCTATTATGTCTGTCTAATGGTTACTTTACACTGCACATAAAGATTGTATTCAATATACTAAGTTGGTCAGAGAACTTCAGAAATGGCTCATTTATTTGTATTCCACTCCACTTCGTCTTAGAAGTGTAACTGGAATATTGTTGGAATAGAGACTTGTTTTCTCAATTTAAATATTTTAAGTAGAAAAATAACATTTAGATCAGGGACAAAATCAGTTTATAAGCATACAGTACAGTCCTTGAAGCAACTATATCATACTGTCAATAATATTTTAGAATGATCTTGGTTTTAAACTTTTTATAATCTGTGAACTTGAAATAAGATTTAATTCTCACCTTATGTATGAGCTAAAAATTGTTATTTGCTTATTTTCAAAAATTACGTAGATGTGATTTTGTTGTTCCTTAGTAAGTTATGTGACAATGTAATCAAGTAAAATTAGTATATGCTCATGTCATAGCTACGGTTTCTACTTTTGTAAAGGTTTGTTCTCTAAATGTATTCTGTGAATTTTTATTTTTTTTTTTCCATTGTTTTTTTTCCCAGTGTTTTGATCTACCCCTTAAATTTAAGGGCAGTAAGATCCAAGGGGCACTACCTTAAGAAAACAAAACGAAGATAAGGAACAGTTAAGAGCAAAGTGGCAATTCACTGAATAAAGACATAGCAAGAAATAGTTTGAGTTGTAAATAAACAAAAGAAATGTGTGAAAATCAGTGGAATGGAACAAGTGAATTGCAAAAATAAAATTAAAAAGGATGATAACATTTTGCCTTGTACATCAAGAACAACTTACAATCTAGAGCAGAGAAATGAAATTATGCTGACAGTACTCAAATTATAATTTCTGTCATGACAGAAATGCAAAAGGTTGACAAGGCTGTCAGAGAATGAAATACAGAGTAAACCTCGTGCACCTCCAATTTGGCCCATAGATTAAGAGCAATCTAAAAGACTTAAAGGGTGAAATTGATTATTTGATATGACCTTAAGTCTAACCTAGGAAAGCCTAATCCATTTGAATTCTGAATTTATTTTCCGTTCTTCCTCCCCTAGTAGTAACTTCTCCAAAATCGCCTAATTCTTTTTACCTTTAGAAGTTGGAAGTAGTTGGAAGTCCTCTACACAAAATGTTTCACACCTTTTCCTTTGACGTTCTTCAGAACTGTTTCCTTAAGGGCTGTTAATTTTGTACCTTTTTTATTATTTTTCTTAGTTATTAATTTTGTTGGCTTTGGGGTTTTTTCATGCTGTTGTCAAACTGTGCCAATGCACTCACACATAAATATTCTAGTAACTAGTTTATGAGATTTATAAATCACAGAACAGGTAAAATCTATCACAAGAGGTGTTGTTTTTTTTTTGGGGGGGGGGGGGTCATTAGAAATAAAGTACATAATCATTACAAAGTAAGCCTTTATCCTAGTATTTAATCACTAGGATAAGGCAGAAATTTTTCAGAGCTGTCTGAAGTTTTTGATTGGCTTTTCTCTGGGGCCAGCTTCTGAAAACTAGCAAACATACGCAGTTGTAACTGATGCAACATAAATTCTGAAAAATGATGTTACTAATTACCATACCTAGAAACCTCAAAACAAGTTATAGTGAAATGTTGTCCAAATTGTTCCTTTAAGTGTCTTTATTAATGGTATAAGACATTGTATATATTTAAATTTCAAAAACTCTGCAAGTTTGAAACTACTGCTTCTACTGCCATACTGAGTCTGGAAATTATCCGCTTTGGTTATGGCAAGAGCTTATAGGATATAATTGGTCATTCATGAGCTATTCTTTGAAGACTTTTTAATAAAATCAACCGTTGTTTCCCTAAGACTAGGAAATCAGTTGTAAGTTCTATCCACATTAACTACATTACTGCAGAATTGTTCTGTGTCTGTAATGTACATTGAGCTGTTTTGGAGTTAATGATGTCAAACCCAATCTGTTTTTTTGACAATCTGTTGCAAATAATTTTCCTTCTGTCTAGCATTCCCTTGAACTGTTCTGGGGTGTTTTAATATTTTTTTCCATTGCAGTTACTGTGTTATCTTGACGGTAGCACTGGTTTTATCCCGAGAGTTAGTCTCTGAGAGAAAACACCTGTGCCACCTAGTGTGTGACTAGCCACTGTTAGATTCCAAAAGAAATTAGACTGTGTTAGTATAGAACTTCGCATTTTCTTCTGAGAAGATGATTCAGATAACCTTACTTTGCCACAGTGTCTTACAGAATCTTCCATGTTGAAAAATATGGAAAGGAAGCATGCGCTACTTAAGTCTTGTATTACCTGATCTTCTTACTACGAATTCTGTAGGGATGACTGATGCAATCTGTCTTCTTATAATATACTTCAGCTAAGGTTCTTAAAAAGTTAAAGATCATTTGCTGTAGTCATTTGGTTCTGGTTCACACTGCAGGTTCCCATAACAAGCCTAATGGGCTAGAACTGGGGTCCTGCGAAGTTGCTATGGGACACAGGCCTTTGGCCTGGTACTAATAACAGTGATAGTTCTGTTTTTGCTAGGCCACTGCTTATAATAGTACTTCTTTGGGTGTTCAGAACAAGTAAGAAGTGCATTGTTCTGGATGTCCATCTTTTTTAGGGGTGCAACAACTTGTAGAACGAAAGCTCAAATATGAAAGTAGTGTCAAAGCAAGTGGTATAAATTGTTAGAAGTGGAATGAAAATGAGAAAAGTAAGTGTTGACTCCAAGACAGATACATAAGAAGGGTGGAGTTCCATTCCTCTGACATGGATATGTACTACAGCCACTGAAGATGGTGTAGCTAGCCATTAACAACATAGATTGTGATTGTTTATTGCTGGACTTAAGTGGGGATGTAAATTTTTGGTTTTTTGAGCAATTTATTTGTGATTTTTTCAATATCAATTCTTGCTCCTGTGAGCAACATCTCTAGAGATCTAACCATGGTGCTAATCTCCTCTTCTCTGAACATTTCAAAGACGTTCAAAGATGCACATGAATATGAGGGCAGCTTGGCAGCTATCTTTGATTTGTAAAAATTGTGTACACGAGAGACAATATGAAGTTTGGAGTTGAGATTAATGTGGCCAGCTGGAGGAGATCAGTAGAGCCAGGTTTGATACAGGCTGTCCCCCTCCTGTGCATTGCATTCTAGGGCACTCCTGGATTCTACGCAAAATACTTATTTTAATTACTCCAGAGAAAATTCTTCATCATATTAATATGTTTCTAGTTACGGGATTAGGATTGTTGTCAATGAGCAGACACAGCAACAAGAATCATGTTGCCTTAGTCTAGTACTTTATTCATTTATCCTTCCTAATTCAACATCTATATATATAATGGTTACTGAATACATTCCTTAACTAAAAGTATTTAGAAAAGAATTTAGTAACTACAGAAAAAAGAGTGTGTAATATTGCGTATGGATATCTAATTTACAAAGGAACTACATTTACATCACCAGGACATATACTACAGAAATTTAGAAATGAGCCTCTAAAAATGAGAATGCCACTGATGTATCATTGTTAAATAACCCTACAGGAAGTGAAGGTGAACACTGTATCAGAATAAAGTTCACTAGTTTCTATTCTAGTCGTTAAGAACGGGAAAAAATATTTATCTATGAAAGTTTAATCACTGTAACTTCCATTTGGTATAACATTCTAAGTAGATGTGTCATAAATAAGCAATAAATGACAAGTTAAATGACAGTATTAGAACCAAGTAGTACTGAGATGTCTACCCTCTCACCTTAATATATAGTTCTTCGCTATTTGACATTTAAATTTTCTGTAACTTTACTCTCAAGTATTAATACATTATGGCCATTCTCATTAAAACCAGCTTTTCTTATGGCACTTACAATATTGGACTCCTACAGATAACATAATGAGGATAGAATACATTTTGATTGAGTTACCACTAGGGAGAAATTTAATTTAATTAAACTGATCTTCATTAAAGTATTACATTGAAGTAAAGTAATTATAAAGGCATGTACAGTATTAGCGAAATCTTGCTGTTTAAAAGACAGAGAAGTCTCCTTTAGGATGATCATAATTTAAAAAAAAAAAAAAAAAAAAAAAAAAAAGCTTAATTCCAGTAATTATCTCAAGACTTCTAAAGCATTCATACCTTGTAAAATAAGATGATACATATATACCACTTAAAGCTGGTGTTATTCAATTTCTTTGCAATGTTAGCCAATTTTCCATAGAAAACAAAATTCTGTAACTCCATTCTGATTTGTACAAACATCTACTAAAACTTCACCGTAAAAATGTGGGTACTGAATATACTTGCATTTTGAAGTAGATAAAAGCACAAAGAAATCAGTTTTTTGAAGGTGAATGCCTGTAGTCTTTTAAAATATACTGCAACACAAGTTTTCTTAAGACTAATTTTTTCTTATGCTTTCATTTTGCAACTACAAAGACAGTACATCTGTTTCAGTGAGTCCACAAGGAGAGGTTAAGGTAGTTTTCAGATACTTTATTAGTATTTTGTTTATTTGTCATCTGCCATCACCACTGTTCCTTTTTGTTTCAGGATTAATTTTCTCATTTTCTCATGCTTGATTTTCCTTATTTTTGGCATTGTGCCTGTTAATTTCCTTGGGCAACAGCATTGCCTGAATTTTGGACAAAACACCAGTTCTGAGAGAGAGCAATGATGGTCCCAAGTAGTTGTCTCAGCTCCTTGTTATTGTGAAGGCAAGGTGAAGGTTGTGAGGTGTAATTCTAGTTGCTGTTGAAAATGTTTTTGCACACCAGGTCTGAAATATTAATTCTCACGCATTTCAGCCTGGTGTCCAGTTACCAATACCACCTTTGAATGGTTACATATTCAACAAAGGTTGAATATGGCCCATTGGAGATTGACTGGAATTAACTCAGGAAGTATTAGCTCTGGCCTTGCTAGCCTTACAGTGCCTAACCTTGTGAACTATTGGCATTACAGTCTTTATTTGCCCTTTCTGTTTATGTCAATACTTCAGCTTTTAAACTAATGATCACCTAATGTTTTTATTCTATTAAATTCAAACCTCTACAATCTAGAGTGTTATATGTGTATATTCAGTTTATATTGTGACTAACTTCACACTTATTTTTCCCTTAGTCTTAGAAGCAATTTTGCTAGTTAGAAGATAGTTGTCTTTGTAGATATTTTCAGACAAAGATGAAATTTTTTTCTTTCTCTGGTCACAATGACTGTTGCATTTTCAGCAGAATTGGTAAGTAGGTGTCAAGGTGGTTACAAATTTTAAAAACATGTACATTTGTATGTTCATTTGTACATATCTCTGCATGTCTTAGAAAAATGATTTTTAGGACCTTTACTTGCTTTCTGCCACATAAGAACTTCCACTCTTGGCTTTCCATTCTCTTACAGTTTTCTGAAAATATGATTTCAGTGCAATTTACAAAAATGAAAACCTCTGAAAAACACTGCAAAAAAAATTTGCAACATTTAACTTTGTACCCTTTTGTGTTAATTCAATAATAACATTTATTCAGGAATATATAAGCGTTTTATAATGAGATGTATTTGTAGTCAGATCTTTACTCAGATATTCTGTTTGCCCCAAGAAGGTGAAAAACTGTACCCATAATCAGACAATCCTGATTTTAATTTAGTGAGTTATAACCAGACTAAACAATTTCGCTTATCTGAGAATACAGGCAGATGTTAGACTTGTTTCTCAATTACACTAAAGTGCTATTGAGCTGTTTTTTGCAGAGTAGGGGCATGAGGGTAGGTAGAGAGAGATGGGCCCCTCAGGCCACAATGAGTGCTCATTTCAGGGTTCTGTGGTTTATTCTGCTTGAGGGGCCTGGAAAGCAAAGATAAAAGTTAGAAAAATCTGAGGGGGGTAGCTAGAACGATGGAATATAAAGTTGTCTTAGGACTGCAATTTGTCTCATTGCACATCTATTCAAACATTCTTCCATACAAACACGTAGAAGAAATTCTTTACAGTAAGGGTGACATAGCATGGTCTTAAGACTGCCATTTGTCTCATTGCACATATATTCAAACATTCTTCCATACAAACACGTAGAAGAGATTCTTTACAGTAAGGGTGACATAGCACTGGATCAGGCTGCCCAGAGAGGTTGTGAATATCTCTCTGGAGATATTCAAGACTCATTTGGATGCCCACCTGTGTGACCTATTGTAGGGAACCTGCTTTAGCAGAGGGTTTGGACTTTATGAAACACACAGTGTGGGAACAGGTATGGCTCTGGAGATAGGCTCTAGTCTTTTCTCATGGTATAATACATAGCTTACCTGTTTTATATGCTTTCAGAATGGGGCCTTTAAATAAAAACAGGGATTTAAATATGCAACCATAAGTCTTTCCCATGACATATTTTTAATAAAAGGCCTCTGTATTAATTTATTCCATCATTTCTCCAGTATAACATATGTTTATTCCTGCCTGTTGTGTATAGGTCTGAAGATTTTTTTTTTTCCTGTTGTAATGGCTTCTGATTTTAGCAGAGTTTAAATAGAATCCAAACTTCTCAAAGTTAAAGACAGAATTGGTTCTACTGAGCCTTTTGCTAACTGCATCTTATCAATCCAATTTCTGTCACATAATTGACCTTCCTGCTTAGTCTAATAGGATGGAGCTGGAGATTGTATTATAGTCTCATCAAGCAGCAATCATTCAAAATAGCATATTTTTTCCTTTGCCGGATTCATTACCTTAAAACCCATTTGTTGTATTTTATATTCTACATGACTCTCCAACTGCCTAAAGGATTTACTGCATCCCATAAATAAGGTACTTTAAAAATATTTCCTGATTGTAAAGTCTGATTCTTTCTTCATCGTCATCCAGTTTCTGTAGTAATACTGCAAGTCCTGTTAATTTTGTGAAGACAGACTGGGTATACAAAGTTATCTAATAGTATGACTCTAAAGCACTGGCAGAGAGAACACGTCAGTGTCTTGCTGCTAAATTATGACTACTGGGAGGGTGTGGCTGAGCTGATACAGGGCTCATCACAGTGATGGCTACTACATCTTTGAAATTTCTCATGTGTAATTTGTGGACATCTGCACATACAAGCCCAGAGCCAAACCTTGCTACACTGGTTGGTTCATGCTTGGGTGCAGGGTACCTCTGGGGTTGGCACTTGGTGTCACTCACTCAGGCCTCCATGGTGAACAGTGCTTTGTGCTCCTGTTCTCTTCTAGGATTGTGGAGATGGGCTTTGGGTGGGCTGATGGGCCTGGGAGGAGTCCTGCGGGTAGTTATTTGATGTTCCCC
>JAOWBP010024695.1:6886-22819 GCA_028571105.1 Tragopan temminckii | reverse complement strand
CGGGACGGCGCCGTGAGGGGCGGGCCGGGATCCCCGCTGCCTTCGCGGAGGAGAGGCGCTGGGAAGCGGGCCGGGTGTGCGTGCTGGCCGCGCGCCTCGGCGGGTGAGCGGGAAGCACCGTGCTCGGGTGGGCGTCTGACGGAGAGCTGACGAAACGGCGCAGCTGGGGGAAGAGAGCGGCTTTTGGTGAGGTCGCGCTCTCGTCCGATCTCCTGCTCTGAAGATTTGTGGATCCAAACGCTTGTCTATGGAGCGGCTGCATTATTTGGTTCGACAAAAGCTCTTATCTGTCCCTAGAAAGCTCGCCTTGCTTAGGTCATCACATAACAGCGAGACTGCTGCTTGTTCCTTTGGAGGACTGTATTGATTTTTGCTGACGGCAAAATAGCAGGCTTCGCACACTGCTGCTCTACCCTGAAGAGCAAATTTGGGGGTTTGTAAAGCACGTTTACTGTTAGCCCAGTAAAACCATCTTATGTTGACTTTCAGGAAGAACATGTGAAGATGGGAATGGTTAAAAAAACTTCTGACTTTTCAACACCGGGGTTCTTTCCCTCTGCTGTACCTTGCATTTGGAGAGAGATAGATGTATGTCAATGTACTAGTCCTGGAGCATTCCCGAGGGAGCTGGTGTTGCTGCTCCTAGGGAATGCTACAGCCTTTGTTGCTCTAGGACTGCTTTCACCTGTTGTAGCACGAGGACCTTTCTCCCAACACCTATTTCCAGCCCACTCCTTCCTTCCCTTGGTGTCGTAGCTCACCTGCACCAAGGTACCAGGAACAAGGCCGATCCCCACCATTCACAGTGGCAGAATGGAAACAAACAAACAACAAGGGAATGGCCTTCCTCAGATAAAGAGGAAAGGCAGGTGAGATAAGCAGAATGTTATTTCATGCTATTTATGGTGTCTTTTCCCCAATAACAGATCTAAAGTGGTGTACACAACATTACATACATGCCACTGTGCCTGTCCTCCCCAGCCATCTATGCACCAGTGGCTGCTTCTGCCCCTCTGTTACATCCTTATCCTTCTTCCCTACACAGCAAAGCAAAGGGGAAGATGAAAAGCAGGATGAGGGATGAGAGTTACAGACTAACCCTCATGTGGTTCTGCTAGCAGCTGACAGCTGAACAAAGTATGCTGCACGGGCTCACATCCAGCTGATACTGCTGGCTAAACATATTTTGTGCTCTCTTAACAGCTTCTTTACACATTTCATAGGGCAGATTACTCAACATCTAATTTACTGCTCCTGGAAGAATGAATGGACCGCTGACTTGCAGGAGATGAAAATGCTCATCTTGAACACAGCCCAGACAAATGCATTCCTTTAATCATCTAGCAATGATAGCCATGATGAGTAATTTATCAACAGTATGATAGTAATGTTATTCTAAATGTATATGTTGCCATTGTGGTCGAAATGATTGAATACCAAGATACTACGGTATTATAAGTTAGGCACATGCTTAGCATTGTCCTGTGCAATCCATGGTTTTACCTTCTCTGCTTCTGCTGGCTGTGCTTCTGCCTCCAACAATTTTTCCTTCGCACTGGGGCAATACTGCTTCACGCCTTCTCTGCTTCAGCTGAGGGAAGGAAGAGGGCTGAGAAAGCAGCTGTGATTCCACTCAGAGCACCCAGTGAATTTGCTCCTTTTCACTAGAAAAGTGTTGAAACAGAGCTGAGCTGCCTTAACTGTGGGTCCCTACGAAGGAGGCAGAAGGTTTTGGTAGGCAAAAATGGAGAAGGAAAGAAGGAAATGTGCTAGATCTTCCAGTGGCATCTCATACTGTAGCCTTCACTGCAGATGGAATTCTTCCCAACAGGGATATATCCCTTGAAGCCCCATGGGAGTATTGTGATGCCTTTTTTTGTGTGTGTGTTAGAGTTGTGAAAATTCCTATGGCATTACTAAATGACAGTCTTAGAAGTGCTTTTCCAGTTTAGCTTTCTTCATCTTCCATAATCCTTAGTCAAGGCTGCTTCCCATTGTCTATGTTTACTCTTTCTGTTAATGTTTATTGCTGCCTTTCTGTTGAGATATCAGGTAGAGCTTGTGTGACAATCTGTTAGCAGAACCCAGGTCTTCTGCTGCTAAGTCATCTTGACTTGACCTTAGTTGGAGTTCAGGCTTTCTGGTCCTGATGTATATGTACTCCTTATTATCATTTTTATTGCTGTTGACAGTGCCCTCAGTAATCAATATGTGCCATATTTTTAATTCCTGAACTATATTGTTACTTCTGGTGTCTTCATACACAGAGGCATTGCCCTTCATGCTTCATTCACTATTAATGTTAGCATTTCTGTTCTCTACAGAAGCAACCTTGCTCTGTTGTAAATAAAAATGGATGCTTAATTTTCTGAAGTACTGGAAAGACAATTGACTTGTGAATTTTTGGTGTCTGATATATATGCCCAACTTGTAAAATTTTGTCTGTTTGAAAAGTAACTTGATATGAAGTCCAACTAGGAAAACAGTAAATTAAGGAGGAGTAACTTGAAGAAATAATCTCTAAATTTCCAAACTGAGTTTACAGCCACTAATAATACAGCTTTCATGATGAGAAACATCAGAGTAAGTTATGATTCAAACAAACCTAAAGATTAAAAAAAAATCCCAAGAATATGTAAAGACTCACTAGTAGGTAAACTAACTTATAGGGGATGATTGTGAGGCTAAGAGAAATAAACCTACACAGTCAATTTTTTGATGTTGTAACAGTTAACAACGATAACCCTTAAAGTTCTTTATTAGGCTGCTGGGGGAGTGTATGTTTATTATTGACCTGGAAATTGCATGATCAGCAGATAGTATCAGTTAACTTACATTGAAGTCTCTCAACAACAAATAAAAGATACCATTAGTGACTACAGTGGGTAAATAGATAACAGAATTATTTTGAGAGCCCACCTCCAAATCCTGTTCTTGGAAATGACGTTATTTGACGAGCCTTTGCTTGGCTTGTGTCTTTTCATGGTCTGGAGCTTGGTGATTCTGAGTGGTTTACTTAAGGGACATCTGCATATTTTTTACTTTAGAAGAATATAAAGCTTGTGTCTTGGACTCACTGATCACATCAGATGTCTGGAGTCTGTTGTCTAAGGGCAGAAAGTTAAGAGGAGAGGGATTCTGGGTATATCATTTTGTTGAAATTTGGAGTAGGTTCACCTAGGAAGGCAGGTCAGAAGAAAGTATGATTCCTTTTGCAAAAAAATTGTTCTCTGTCATATACATGAATGATGAGGGAACAGCAATTGGGACCAGTACTGGATATGCTGTGTTCCCTTTTTGTCAATTGAAAGAGGTGCACCTGGTACAAGCCAGCAGAAATGCAGTGTGAAATATACTCTTGGGATTGAAGTGTGATCCTGGATACAGTAGGAGCAAATTAATATTCTTTAAATGACAAGATTCAGAAACCATTGGCAAGGATCACCAGAAAAAGGCTGAACAGTCAGAAAACACAAAAAAGCAGAAACCCTTGTAGCAGACTGGCAACTTAAAACACAAGGGGAAAAGATAAACAGAAAATGCTCAATTTATGAAATGGTGTTAGACACACAGCAAGTCACCTGCTGAGGAACTTGTCTGGCAAAGTGGAACAGAAAATTTTAGGAGACACCTGACAGGAGTTCTTGGAAAAAGGTGAGCAATAGCTGCTGGTGACTCCATGACAAAAAGGGCAGATAAAGCCAACAGCACAGTGATAACAGGGCAGCATGCTGCAATTTTACTGCGCTTGACGGACATGAATGCTCATCTTATTCAGTAGAAGAGCGGCCAGAAGGATGTAACATTGACAACAGAAGAGGAAGATAGAAAAAATATTGTTTGAACTCAGTGTATGGCACACATAAGCTGTCAAAAGAATTTAAAGAGAAGAAACATTTTGCTTGTTCATCTTCTAATGCTAGAGTCTGAGGAACCAGGATAAAAAATGACAGTTTTCCACTTTAAAAAGAAATGTGATATGACTGGCAAGACCGAAGTGTCAGGACAATTCTCGTGACTGGAATACTGAAGGCTCACATAACCTAAGTAGGAAAGAAGTTAAAGTTATAATTTCAAGAAATTTAAAATTCTACCAATCATTTCTCTATGACCAAAGGGGAAGAGAATGTCAAAAATTCTCCTGAAGAAAAACTAAGCATCTTCCCTTATACTTGAAGTAGTTAACAGACATCAGAGAAATGTACGGCTCTGAATTCCACTGGGACACCTGCAGACGCATACACAGGCCTTAGGTTAATGGATTTCACAGTCAAATCTATCTAACTCAGCTAGAAAGCAACCAACCAACCAATTGCTTTAAAACAGTTTTCCTAAGAACTAAATCCTATCTGAAAACTGGAAAAGAAAACAACACCTTATATTTTCTTGTCCCTTTTTCCTTCAGTCTTTGTCTCTTTTCCTTGCGACTATTCTGGAAGATTTAACTCTTTCACATTTACCCCTAGGACACAAGTTAAAAACATAATCAAGTCTGGAATGCTTATATTCTATAATAAAGCTCCAGTTTCAATTTCTAGAGATGAGAATTACTAGCATATACAGGTAGGAAAGATTAACAATACCACTGTTCTTGTATCCATACAAAAGTCCAAACAGAATTCCACAATTAGTGAATGATAACTATATAAACAGAGATGCAATTACTTCCTTAATGCACAAATTATTAACTAAAACTGTATTCAGTGATAAATAAATTCAGATTTTTTTTTAGGGTTACTAAAATTTGCCTGAAGTTAAGAACACGTAGAGCTTTCTACAAAATAACCTTTCCTGTCCAAATGAAAATAATATAGTTCTATATCTCATGCACACTATAAAACCATATTTAAGCTATCCTGTCCTCAGTGCATACCTATTTAGGTGTACTTATGATTTTTCTACAAGTTTCTTGAATTAACTTCTGAATTTCTTGGGCATTTTCCCACAATAACTAAAATTACATTTCAAATCTAAAATGTTTACCTGAAAATATGAGGATTAAGCTCTTCATACTCACTCAAAGGTTAAAACTGGAATAGAAAATGAGTCAAAAGCACTGGAAAATCTTTGCAGGATACATCAGTCTTTCGGTTACTCAGTTTTTCATTATTTTTATTTGACAATCTGCATATTATCAGAAATCTCCTCATATTGCCTATGTGGGTTTAAGATTTTTTTGTTCACATTTAAAAATCTTTTTCAAATGAACAATTTTTTCTTACTATCAACTCTCCCTTTAGCATGCTTAGGATTCAGAATCTTTCCTTATAAGCTGAAAGAATAAAACAAACATCCTGCAAAGCTGTCTTTCCTGATAACTATGCACCTGGGAATTTCTGAACCTCTGCAAATATTGCTGAACAAAGATAAGGACTGCTGCTCTAAGAAGTAACCTCTAACTCTTGCCAATTTATTGGTCCTCAAATTGGTCCTCAAATGTTTCAGATTGAGTATTTAAGCTGTTACATGATGACTTGCATTAGGAAAAAGATTTGTCTGAAAAATAGTCAAAGGTAAAAAAGAAGGTGATTCATCATCTGGAAAAGTTCCCTGCTTCTGCTCATTGTGCAGTTGTCCCAGCATGTGTCAGAAATTGGGCATGGTCAAGGACAGCCTGAAGCAGAACTGTCATTAGAAGAAATGTTTGTCAGCTGACAGCCTCCAACACACACAGCCTCCCACAAATATCATTTTAGGCTTAAATAAGCCTTCTGGATATGCTTAGGTAGCATTTTCCAGTAATTTTATATGGCTGCAAAACTCCTCTAAATCTGAAATCCCAAGCCAAATGATCAGCATCAGGATAGCCCTTTTCACTTCCAGAGTTCTCAATTTAGCACTTAACTGTATCTATGGAAAAAACCTACCAGTCTGCAAGTGTGTTAAGTCACATTATTTTGGGTGAATAATGACACAACAGAAGAGTCTGCAATAAATTACCCTTCCATACTACCCTGCCCACTCAACGGAACACAGCTATAAAGTCTCATTTCTGGAGCAATTATTTCTTTACTATATATTTTTATTTTATATAGATATATATATATTTACTACATTTGCCATGAAATAGCAGACTCTTCCTTCCCTTCTCTGTTAAAGTTGACTTTGACTGAACCCTGTACCACCATAACAAAGTCCAAGCCACTCACTGCATGTATGTTCCTGAAAAGGATGAGTCATCAGATGGCAGCAGCATCCTCAACTGCATTACTTTATGGACATTACAGACCCAGGAATAAAAGGTGGGTATAATCACTATCACCAGAGAAATTTAGGAGTGTGTGGGTACAGCACTTTGAAGACTTATTTTCCACTTTACCCAGAGGAGTTCCTTAAAAACTCGTCCCATTCAGTGAAATCCTTGGTGAAAATCCAATTTGTGATACAAATGAAATAAAGACAGTTTATCTCTGATTCTGTTTCTGTATTTTCTGATTAGCTTTTGACTCACTTGGCAATTGCAACAGGGGTCTGCAGGCGTTTTCCAGATAAACCAGGGAAACCTTTGTGAAAGCCTGAAGTACTATAGAAGATTACCTGTAATGCATTCTATGCATACGTTTCTTGGTGCCATGTATATTACTAAAGATTAGGTCCCATAGAAATATACTGACTAATGAAAAACTGAAAACCGAAACTCTGAAATAATGAAATTAAACTGCAGTAAGAATTCTAGTTCAGCTCCCTTTGGTCCTACTCTCTGCTGTTAAGGTGGTTTTCTCTTTGGTCTTCGTTGCCTATGCCCCTGTCAACCCAGCAAGAATGCCCTCAAGTTACAGTGGTGCCAACTTTGAATGCTTTTATCTTTATTTTTATCTGAAAATTCACATACACATAACACTCGTTGAAAATGTGTACGTTTTTTTTCCAACTGCAAGACTTTGCGATACTTTGCTTCAGTGAAACTGAAAAATAGCCTCAGTAAAATGGTTCTATGCACCTTGACAAAACACTGAAGAAAAACCAACAATCTTTCTTCAAAATCATCTTCACAAAGTATGACTGTATTAAAAATGTGCCTACAGTTATAAACACATTGAGCTAATAGACACATGCCGTGTAACTGCTGGAGATTATCATCAGCTGGAAACAACTGGTACTGTGAATCTGTATCGCATTGCTTTTTGTAAGCATTACATCATGAAACTATATACACTGCTTGGCCATACTCAAGACTGTCCTGCAAACTTTGAAAAAAGAACGAGATCAAAGAAGTTCCACGTTGCCAAATTCTTCTCACATGTTGCAGGAAACTGCCTCTTTACTGCATCTGCTATAGCTCAGTGTTTTTCCCAGCTGCACCTTTGCCATGAGAAAACAAACAGCATATTGCTCAAAGACATCTCCTGCATCTGGGAACTCATTCTTGAGACTTGGACGCTGTGAAAGATGGCTCCAAGTCAGTTTTATCACTCAAAAAGAAGCTTTCCTTCAAAAATATTTAAAGTCTTGTTAAAGTTTTATGAACTGCTCCTATGCCCCTATTTTTTTTCCCTGTTTTTCCATTAACTAACACTGCCAATTTCCCTATGCAATGGCTATCAGTGCTAAGTTCTACTTACTGAACTCAAGAGGCAAAAAAGAGTACTTTTGTCTGTACTTTTGTCTTTTCTATGTGCCAGTTCCTTTGTCTTCAAACAAAGAGCTTCAGAATTTGAATCAAAACACTTTCCTGATTTTCAGATCTCTAATTGAAAGCATAGGATGAACTTAACACACATTCCATTCATTATAATTTATGAAAAACTTTCTTTTCTTGTTGCTCATTGAAGCAAAAATACTGAAGTACAAACTGTATTCCATTTTCTTCCAAATATCCTACCTAACTGGACAGAAGCTGTCATCATGACCTACTTTCTTTGCAATTCTGCCCCTGCCCCTTCCCCCTGCCCACAAAAGAAGAACAATGTTTTTAATTTTATTCTCCGTAGGAAAAGGAAGTTGATCAGATTTCTCCTATTTGGCAGTTTCTAACACTGTTAGAAATTATATTTTACTTGTATTAAGCTGCTTAGAACATTCACAGTTCTAAAAATCTAGCCCTTCATATTTAAATGTTTCTTTCCTTACCCAGTGTGCTCCAGCCCACTGAAATCTCACATGTGAATCATGCAGTCTCAGATTGTTAGCTATACAATTTTCTATGTTAGCTATACAATTTATACTTGCGGAGATCACATACAAAGAAGTGGGAGAAATTATAGTGTGCGTACTTTCAGTGAGCACACCTTGCTACGACAAAGAACTCAGGATTCCTTCAGCATCTTAACAATACATGCCCTGGGCATTTACAGTATGAGTTTTTCTCAGCAAAAATTCAGTTTCTCTTAAAGAAATTAGTAATACTTTGAGAGAAATGTCTTTTCCATTATGGCCATTCTAGATGATGTCTCTTGAATGTCTGTGCCGCTGGTAATCTTCCAGAAATTAATTTCATTTACCACTATTTATCTTTATTGTATATAAAGGTTTTTCCACACCCAAATCCATGCTTCTATGACCTAAAAACCATTTTGAGGTGAATCTATTATATTAAACTAAAAAATCCCAACCTCAATGTATACAATGAAACTCAAAGGCAAAACTAAGCAAATTAGTCCAGCTAAAGCTGACTTAAACGTTTCTTCCTGATTACCAACATAATGGAAACCCAGCTTTCCCTAAAATAGCCCAAACTATTGTTTCAAATTACTTAAACACAATGGCCCATAAAGCTCAGCTTCCTAACCCAAATGTCTACAGTGAATTAAAAACAGCCTCACAGTAGCAATGAAATGTCTCCCGTGCTTACTCATCACAGCAAGCAAAGCCATTCCTGACAAATTCTATCAAGTTAAGCTACAGCGACCAGCAGCTTCTTTCTCATCATCCAGCTGTACTGGCGTGTTAAAATTCCTGTCAATTACATAAAAAGTCTGCCCCTCTCCAGGGCGCATCAAAGTTCAAGATAAAACAAAACAGATCCAGTTCTTCAGTACTTCTTTCTCCTGTTCAATAGCTCTTTTGCCTGCCAGGGCTGAAAGCAATCTCTCTCTAAAGTCTATGTTTTCTCAATCATTGCCCTTTCTTTTAAATTTCTATAAAATTTTTGCCTTTTATTTCTTTACAGAAATAATTACTGCGCAGAGCAAGCTAGGTGCTTCTGCTTTGCTCTCCAGATCTTGAATATAACAGGACTTTGTGGAAAAAAGTAGATATTTTTAATTGGACTGCTGATTTGGCCATTTTCCATGTTAGAACCTTACTTGGATAGTTAGAGATGAATCAGTATCTACCCATACATATTACTATTTTGTACTCAAATGATTTCTCTCTAACACTTCAATACAGTGTCTTCTGATACGCTTGTATGAGGCTTACATCCAAAGGGGCACACATCACAAAACCAGGTCTGAGGCAGACCACTGGCCAGGCAGGTGGTTCCAGTCCAAGCACTGGGATGTACTGTTGGCTGTAGTGCTGTGCTTTCTCTTTCTGTCTCTCACTATCTCTTTTTGTGCTTGAACATGGTGACAAATGCATATTTGTTGCTGATTTATGCCAGGGAAATAGAAAAAGATGACTGCTTTGTCTTCTCTATTCAAACAATTTGCCCATTCTTTCTTTCTTTGCTTTAATGACTAGACAACAACTAATCATGCACATCTGCCTGTATGTCTTGCACAATTAGATATGCTTCTGCTGAAGTGTTTCTTCCTGGTTTACTCATATGTTCTGGAATTTTTTGCCCAGGTGTTAGATTAAGGCACATGAGCTCTAACACCTATACCTTGAATCATGCATTTCCTAAAACAGCTTCATGCCTTAGCTGCTGGTTGGGTGGCCTATTCTTAGATCTTATCTGTGCTGCCAACTCTTGCAGTGCAATTACCAGTAATGGGTTTTGCCTGTCTTTGAGCCTGCTGAAGAGTGACTTGAGAAGCTTGGACTTTCTCATATAATTAATCCTTCCTGGGTGAAAAGATGTAAGAAAAGTCAAATGGTCTAGTTAGCTTCAGCATCAGTCTAGCAAGGACAGACATCAGACCTGCTTGCTGCGAGAAACAAGAAAGTTCTTTCTCCATCTTCTCAGGTGCTCGTACTTTTTCCAAGGGAGTAAAGTTAAAAAAAAAAAAGAAAAGAAAAGAAAAAGAAAGGAAGATTAAAGTGTGGTAGCTCAGTTCCCTCTCTTGTGCTCTTTCTTTCTTCCTCAGAAGATTTGGTTCTCTTGGTTTGTGCCCTTCTGGTGGTGAGTCTATTAAGCAAGCAGGTAACAGCTATGACAGGATCCAACAGCTGGAAGGACCGCAAGTGCTAGTCTGCTAGACTGGCAGGAATATTAAATAGCTATCTAGCCTCTGGAAGGGTCTGGTAGGGATTCCACCACTTCAGAGGGTGAGGTTGAGACTGAGGCAGGCAGAAAGATCTCTAGTTTTTTGTGCACTCACCTTGGCAAACATTTTTTATTACCTGCTTTTTTTTCAGTAGCAAAAAAAAATAAATAGTGTCTATAAATGCCATACAGACACACTCTCTCCGAAAAATCTTGGACTCTGCTATATATATGATTGGGAGGATACTCATTCTGCAAGTAATTTCAGGATCGTGAAGAAAGCTTCTTGTGAAATTAGCTGTAAGTCTCTCAGTGTAAGAAAATCAGAATCAATTGCAAAGCAGAATTATAATGCTTCTTCCTGAAGTCTATAATTAAGGTACGCTTATGCTAGGGAAAGAGATTAGAAAAGCTGAGTATCCTGGAAGATTCGTGGAAACTCATTTCACTTTTTTGCATTTGTCCTTTTAGTGCAAGGATTTAGCTTCACATACTGCAGACAGGGAACAGGAATAAATGCTGACAAAGCAAAAAGCCTCATGCCATACATCACAAATCATGAGTAAATAGATGGCAAACATACCCAAGGGACTTCTGAAACTGGTCAAACTCATGTCAGACTGACTGGAGTATCAGAGAGTTATGAAAGATTGACATATAGGTACACAAAGGAAGTGACAAAACTGCAGCAGAAAAACAACAAGTTCTGAAACTATAAATTGCACATACTAGAAAATACTGGAATCAAAGAGAGCGATTCAGATGTGACAATAATACACATTTGAGACACATAGCTTTCCTTGGACTAAACTTAAATAGTTTGTAATGCATTAGCATCATCTACTGGACAGTGCAGGGAATACATTTTGGAAACTGGAACACTAAATATAACACGTAGCAATATTGTATTTATTTAGCAAACCACCCAGAACATGCTGAAGATTTCAAACAATTTAAAAAAAAAAACACCAAAACCATATTATATTTGCTTTCTTTTTGTGAATGTTGATGCATCTGTGGTAAAAAGTGTAGTAAAGACTGTAAAAGAGATTTCAACCTAAGAAATCCTGGCTTCTAGTAGCGGAAAATGCTATGTGATAGCTGTGGGCACAGGAGACATTTCTGAAAATATGGGCATTTAATTGCAAATATAACGTTTACTTACAGGTATTTAATTACTTTAGATGTAGAACAATAGCAATATCATTAATGATTATTTGTAAACATTAATGATTATTTGTAAAATAATAACCAAAGGTCTTTGAGTACCTTTAAGAAGAAAAACCGGGGAAAACAATTTACAGTCAGAAAACAGCACTCCCAGCCACCGAAGAGGACAAAGGAGATCAGGTAGCATCAGAAAAACACACGGCCCAGTGGGAACTAGCAGTCTTGAGACTCTTAGCTGTAATGGCTGCTGGCAGTCATGCTGGGAACTTGATGAGAGCTCCTGTCCTGCAGTGCCACCTGCCACTCCAGAGCACAGCAGAGCCTCTGCCCATCTAAGTCTGCTGCAACAAGAGGGACTGATGGCACTACAGAGAAGATGATGGAGCCCCAGTACTTCTCATTCTTGTGAGAGGAAATCTCATTCCTCGGGTTTTGCATCCATCAACTATCCTGAGGAATATTGCCACGCTTCATGATGGTTCAAAGGAGAAAAGCTTAATCTGAGCAACACGGGAGTGTTATCAAAGAAAAGATTAGGACATCTTTGTCTAGTGTCCTCTGTGACAGAAGAATCATCATATTGTTGTATTTATACCATTAGTGCATTTCACACGCCCCATGTGGTGTAAAAAATGTACAGAGTATTTATTTGAAATAATTTACTTTCTTATCATAGGGGAAAAAAAATCAACAAACAAATCCAGAAATGCTGGAAAGGAAAACGTCATCTTACAAAGTCATAAACTTGCATTATGTAACACTGCACCACAGCCCCAGCTACTGATCAGCTGTGTCTAAATGCTTATGAATACACATAAAATCAGCTTTTTCTTGTATATTGTAGCAGGAAGACTGACTATAAAATTATATTATGCTTTGATAAAATGACCATTCTGTATTTTTTTAACTTTAATTTTTTTAGGATTTAGTTCTTATTTTGTATGTGTTTATTTGCATTTATGTATGCTGATATTTACAGCTAGTACTAAAACCAGTAGGAGTTGTGAACGGTGCGTATCCAAGTTCAGGTCTTTTATTAAGCCTTCCAGAGAACCTCATTAGAATCTTCAGCCCTGACTGACTTAAAGTACTGTTTCTTTTCAGCATTTTTTCACTTTTTCCAAAGTTTAGAGAGGCTTCACAGAGCCTCATTTCTTTTGAACTGTGTATATAAGAGTATAACAGGCAGACATTTTGAGCCCAATTAGTGACAATACTGCAGTGAATTCAACAAACAAAGAAGAAGAGTAAGGATGGTCAAAGAATAATAGCATGAGTGTGTTCTGATGATTGCTTGTGATTCGTGCAGTTTCCTGATCGCTTAACCAGTACTATGATGCCACTGTTCCATATAAAGAGACAGAGGTGAATTACAAATGGGAAATAAAAGGAGCTATTTTTACTTTTTTCATGAGCCATCTATCATATATTAAAGCCAATGTAACACAGCGCTTGTACACTTCTGGAATACAATGACAGAAATTGAAGACAGTGGTAAAGTGAAGGGGATGATCAAAAGCACCAACACAGAGTAAGGGCACTTAGTTAACATTTTAGTTCATGCAGTTGAGGAACCAAAGTAGAACCTGGCATAGCAGAGGAGGAAGAGATTAGCAGTTGAGAAAGCAAATAAAAATAAATAAAATATAATAATAATAATAATAAAATTTTAAAAAATGAAGCAATTCACATTTTGAATGACTCTGAGCGTGTGTATCCCAGGAGCAGAGACTCTAGTTGTGATGGAAGAAGAGGACCCAAACGACAAGGTATGTGATCAAAGAATAGAAGGGCAGTTCTTTGAGATATATGAGGGAAAACAGAGGATAACAGCTTGCACATCAGAGCCCTATAAAAATCACGATGTTTAGACTGTATATCTCAGTGGTTAGGAGAGTGATGGAAATAGTGTGATTGAGAGTAGTGGCACATTAAAGTCTTTATCAGCTCAGGCTATGAGCAAGCCACAGAGAGACCAAAGAGAGGAATGCACAGAGGGAGGGAGGTCAGGAGACACAGGTTAGATTTTTGAATGTCTGGGCTGAAACAATGCCACAAAGGAAAGAGATAGTGGTATGGAAAAGAATTATGATGGATAATGGCTGGAAAAGAAGGAGAAAAATTATTCCCAGGGTTTGGATTGTGAAACAGGGGCATGAATTAGAGAAGGAAATTAAGGGGGACAAAGGATGGAAGGATTTATAGAAGCAAGGAAAAAGCAGTGGTGTTAAAGGCTCAAGACAAGATGAAAGGGGAACGGAGACTCAAGATTTCTTTAGGAGATTTGATCAATTGAAGCTAGAGCACAAAGACTTCCCTTAAGCACAAACTGACACCTCTCTATCTTTTCTGAGGGCAAGATCCAGATATTCTGTCCTTCCTTTTCTTTAGAAAGGCAATTTGCATGACAGAACAAAAAGAAAAATAGCTAAAAATATACTGTGAATCATGGAAAATTGTATCTCCTAAACCTCACAGTGTACTGCTATTGCCATAGTAACCCTCGTTGCTAGATTACTGCAAGCTGTTTCTTTGCTAAATTTTCCTGGAAGCTTTGCCAATTTTCAGTTTGGTTTCAAAATGAAGTTTAATAAAGAATAAAGAATAACACTGAAAACCCACATTGCATCCTTCTATTTTTTCTTCGTAAATTCTCTCCCAGCCCTTTTATTCCTCTTTCTAAGAGATATGTCCTTTAAGAAAGAGTTTTCAGAGGCATCTTTTGCAAAGGTGCAAATGGACTTCTGGTGGGATTTGCACAATCTGTTGGGATTCTGACTCAATATCCAATTCAGTGAAATGTAATCCTCAATTGGAAAAAGAGGTATTACTTACAGCTGCTTTTTTGGTTGTTTTTTTCATTCCATTTCATAGAAAAGTCCAGCTCATCAGTGGTACAGCATTGCATTTCATGAATAAAGAAAGTGAAAAATAGCATGAGAGGGAGCAAGAAAAAACACTCCACCTCTTTGCCCTTCACTGTTCTCCAAAACTAACAGCTTCCAATCCTGATATCAATCCCCAAACTAAGAATAGTAGAAACTAAAAAGAAAGAGACTTAGTGAATGGATTCACCTGTTTCTTTCTCATATTGCAGAGCTGCATTCATTTCACGTGTGCTTCAAGGAACAGAACTTCAGATTCTGATAAAGGTAACTTTTCCTCTTTTACCTCGTGGAAATTTCAGGAAACTAACATACGTAATGTGTGGTGCCACAGTAGATTATCTGACTAAAAGATCTTGTAAAACTTTGTTAGTTAAGCTCACTATAGCATTTGATACCTTGTTGATAACACACAATGAAACACATGCAATGCTATGCTTGCAGAGCAATACTGTTGGCCTCTTCTGTCCAAAAGCAGAATCAGCTTCAACAGATTGGCATCCTTCTGGCAAATGTGCACGCTGATGAGCCAAATAACATTCTCTGGCCAATGAGTCACAAAACCATGATGGTCAGAACTAGCCCATATTTCAGATTTTGGCAATAGACCGATGATCGCTTTGTCTGTGTTATATAGTTCTTTGGAGCATAAAAACCAAATGCCTCTCATTCTTTTCTTTAAAGAAGCGTAATGGGGGTGACTGTGGACATACTTGTACTCATACATACTTGTAGAAAATTAAAACTGTTTATGGGAGAACTTCTGTGGTAACTGAAAAAGCTACTTGTTAGAGGAAAAAAACTGCGTGCAGAGTCAGGAAGTTTCTGTTTGGCTTGATTCTTGAGCGTGTTAAGCCAAAGGCTGACTGGTCAAAGAAGCGACCTTATGAGTCATCAGATGCAGAAAGAAACTCTCATGGTTGCCCCTGGCATACGCTGAAATGCAAAAGGGATGTATAATGGGTATGTAATTTCTTTTGCTTTGAGAAGAAAAAAAAATGTTGAAAATAGAGCTGAAGGCAGAGCTTCTGGTACAAAGGGCTTTTGAAGTCAAAGCCATTAACCTCTTAAAATATGACTCAGTCCTCTACATAAACTTATTCTGGGCAACAAAAACTTGATTCTCGCTGCTATGTCAGGCTTTCAAAGGTCTTCTGCTTAAATCATAGGCTGTCATGTTTCATCTGCAAAATGGGTCTGTAATACCAATTCTTCTTTACTTTTGCCCCTGCTCCCTCACTCTGGTTAGTGAAGAGGAAATCAGTACGTTCTCTGCACATGAAGAGGTATTTTCTCTTTAATAAATAAGCATATAAATACGTATCAAAATGAGTATCATGAGGGAAAACATGGCAGGAATCAAATCTCGTGCAATAAAGCAGGAAGCTGTACAAAATATATGGACAATACCCCCTGAAAGATTCTCTATGTGAATGTTTCTTTTGGTGAAGGAATTTGGAATCACCACAGAGGCGTACAGTTGTAGCTTTGTAAGTCTGATGGAGCTTTATAAGTCTGTGGAGAATCGGAGCCTCATCAGAGACTGACTGATGTCTGTGATAAGTT
>JAOWBP010024637.1:0-22823 GCA_028571105.1 Tragopan temminckii | reverse complement strand
TGCAGCCCTGAAATCATAGGGAGGTGAGGCTCTTCCTTTGCAGCAGGAGGAGCAACAGCCCTGAGAGCAGCCCACGAGGAGCAGGGCAGGAGCTGGGAGCAAGGCACCACGTGGACAGAAGCAGCAGCCCAGCCCAGTGAGATGCTCACAGCCCACAGTTGGGTTGAGGCCCACCAGCACAGCTCCCACCTCCATCACTTACAGCTGCCCTGAAAGCACAGCTGCAGCACTGAACTCCCAGCTCTGCCCCCTCTCCCTGCTGCCAGCGCTGCTCCTGGCTGTAGAGGCAACAGGCACAGCTCTCCCTGCTCCCAGGAGAGGCCAGACCCTGACAGACACAGAACTGGAGCTCCGAGGATGGGAAGCATTTGGGGGCATTGAGATCCCTTTGTGATCCAGAGCTGCACTCCCACTGAAATTCTAAGGCTCAGCCCTCACCCAACACTTCACACTGTACTGAGGTAGAAAAGAGCAAAACAGAAAACCAAAACACTAAGAAGGGAGAAGTCAGCTTCCAGCCATATTCTCATTTATTAAGGTCTATGCCAGCCTCAAGAAATAGCTCCTCCTGTAAGTAAACAGAGCAGGCGGCCACAGCTATAATGAATAAATTTATTGTCTTACAAAAATCATTGTCTAGAAATATGGGTATACAAGAAAACAAGATATTTGCAGTCAGATGCCTGGTGGTCAACAGCCAGTTTGATTAAAAATATCCAAACACACACAACAAAACCTTTGCGACAGATGTTAAAGCTTTTAACCAAAAAAAGGAAATCCGTATCTTTTTGTTTGAGCGTGTGGCAGAGGAAGGTTCCTATTAACACTGATTCATTGTCACTAATATCCATAATACCACTTGGACTAGAGAGGTACATGATATGAAGCACAGTCAAAATTAATACATTAAATCATCGTTATATAGGCAAATTATATATGTAACATTGTCTTAGTACTGTAGTGTCTAAGGCACTTTCTGTAATGTCAGTTTTTCAGCTATTTAAACAAAAAGAACGCTAACTACTCGCTGTAATACTGCTCAAAATAAAAAACAACAGCAACAACAACGAAAAAAGGATTCACATCCACTGGCATGTTAACTGCAGGCAGGCAACATCCCTCTGCACAGCGCTGCGAGCACGGCCACGGCACCGTCCTGAAGAGCGCTCAGCCTGAAGTTCATAAATTACTGTGCCTGTGTAGTATGCTTGTTTTCCTCTGGTGTTCACATCGTACTAGCCTTAATAGATATATACAGACCTGTTGGGCATGGGAGGAGCAGGATGCTACAGCTGCGAAGTACTGTACAGAGAGGAACGGTGACGCTGTTTGCCTGTACTGCATGACACTAATGGATGAAGCAGGTGCTGAGAACACTCCAAAATGGTACTGAGGGTTAAAAAATGGACACTACTCACTCACCCCTACGTTTCCCTCTAACGCTTCCCGAGGCTCTTCACAGTTCACTCACTGATTGTGTGCCGATCACAACAATTAGGAGAAAAGAAAGATGTGGGCGCAGTTTGGTCTTCAATGATCCAACGGGCTCAGTGCAGCTCGGCACCGCGTGGACAGCAGCAGCAGCCCAGCGAGATGCCCTAGGGGCTGCCCGAGCACAGAAGAAATGGAAGGATGTTGTCTGTACAAAGCATGCTGAGTCATGACAATGGGGCTGTCCCAACCACCTACCCTCTGGGAATGAAGTTTTGTGTTTCTTTTTTAACCAATACAGAAAGTTTCATCCTTCACATGATGCTTTATAAAATGGCTTTACAATGAGTGTCTGGAAAATAGATGCACTGAACAGAGACGATCCCGTTTTGTTACTATATGTAAAAAAAAAAAAGCAGTTGTACCTATATCTGAAGCAGGGTACAGTATGGTGAGGCTGGAGAGCCTTAAGACATAGTTGACCTACGGTAAGTAACCTTGTAGCATGCCGACATTTTGTAAGGCAGATTTAGGGCCACAAGGCAGTCTGGTGGTCAGGAAAGTCCTCCTCGCTCTGCCGACTGTTGTGTAAAGGTCTCTGCATGCAAATGGTGTGCGGGGCTCTACTCAGCAGGGGTCGGCTGCGCTTCGTTCACGTCGCTGCCTTTGCTCTCCGCGTCGTCGTCCGAGAGCTCCAGGGAGGCCCCTTCGATGTGCAGCTGGCGCCTGCCAGATCGGCTGGAGGAAAAGGTGATGGGGCCGCCCCTCCTGCAAGCAACAAGCAGAGAACAGCCTTTGCATCATCCTCACGCTGCCCCGACAGCTCCCAGCTGAGCTGCAGGGGAACGGCACTGCCCGAAGTTCACAGGAGGAGTGTTGAAGCACCGCTCCCACCGTGGGGTCATCACAGGACGCCCAAACACGTTTCTGTGCTCTGCTTAGTTCAGACCACACACTGAGCAGGGCAGGTTCTTTAAAAGCTGCTTACTTAAGAAGTGCTGCACTGCACCCCTCCTGCTGCTGCTGGCCCTGCAGCAGCCCAGGATGATTTTCCTCCTGCAGCCTCCCCACCTCCAGCCCCGCTCTGTTCTGGATACAAACGCTGAGAGCAGAACTTCGAGATCAAAGTGTGAAAAGCTCCCATGGGGTTGGCTGGGAACAACGCAATCAGTGCTTGCCACTAGAAGAGCATAACTGAGCTGTCTCATTTATGTCATGGCACCTCCTGCTGCTGGACTCAGGCACCAGCCCCAGCCAACCCAGGATATATGCTCTGAAGAGTTCTGGCTCAAGAGCCATCAGGAACATCCTCACAGCCAGCAGCTGCCTCAGCACCATCACATCAGGCTCGGGCAGCAGCTCCCAGCAGACTCCAGTGCAGCCCATCCCCTAACAGCAACAGCTCTGCTTCCACAGCTGAGCGGTCTCCAAGGATGCGGCATTACAGACGCAGTCAGAGGGCACCCAGATAAAGCCCTGCCAACTCCTGCACCACGTACCTTAACCTGTTTTTCAGGGTGCTGACCTCCCGGCTCAGGCCCTCATTAGCCTCTGTGGCATCGTCCAGCTCACGCTGCAGTTTACGTCGGGAAGCATTTGCACGTGTGGCTTCCTCCTCAGCCTCCTCCAGCTGACGCTTCAGCTGCTTCATCCTGGCATTGGCTTTTTCCATCTAAAATTAAAAAATCAGGTTGTCAGCAGCTGCAGCCCTGTAACTTGGAAAGGCAGAGAGGTTCTCCAGCACCCCAACCATCCCTGCTGGAGATGGAGCCTCAGTGCAGACTCCCATCTGGATTCCTGGGAACAGCCCACAACTCCTGGGTCTCAGAGACCAGGTGCATAACACATCATCACGGCAGAGCTAACACAGGGAGCAGGCAAGGAACTGCTCCACCAGTTCAGTTATCAAGACTGGGATTCCCTCACATCTTCATTAAAAAGCTTCTTAACAATGCTTTTCTAGTCAAAGCAGGGTTTTATCCATCTTTCCCAAGCACAAGCTAAGCCACTCCACCCACCTGCTCCTTGTATTGGTCTGCGTGTCGGCGCTCGTCCTCCACCTGCATGAAGACTTCCTTTAATTTCTTCTCTGTGCGCCGCACCAGTTTGTTTGCAGCTGCTCTTTCCCTGGAAACAATCAGAAGCCACAGGGAGGCTGTGAGCACCAGCTTTAGAAGCCTGCAGTACGAGCACTGGAGCAGCACAAGTACCGTTAGAAGGCTAAAAGGAGGGACAGGGATGTGCTTCTACACAGCAAGATTCAACAAAGCAGTGTTAGGGTTACTGCTAAGCAATGTCGTCGTCCTCCTCCTAAGCCAAAAGCCCAAGAGGAATGAAGGTGGGGATAAGACAGCCCACTTTCAATCTTCCTAGAACAAGACAGGGAAAAAAAAAGTTGGAGGACTGAGATGGAAAGAAGCAGTCTGGAGAAAGATGACTTGTCCAGAGCACAGGATTTACTTCAAAGAATGTCTGAGGTGAGGAGGGACCCCTGCAGGCCATCTGCTCCAACAGGGCCATCCAGAGCTGCTTTTCCATACCCAGCAGCTTTTGAATGCCTCCAAGGAAGAGATCCCACAATCTCTCAACAACCTGTGCCAGGGCTCAGTCACCCCCAGTCAAAAAATGCTTCCTGATGTTCAGGTGGAACCCTCTGTTCTCCAGTTCCTGCCCACTGCCTTCTGTCCTGACAAGAGCCAGGCTCCATTCTCTGCACCTCTCTGATGGATGTGCACATATAGATGATGTCCCTGAGCCTCCTCCAGGCTCTGCAGTCACAGCTTTAAGCCCTTCCTCACAGGAGAGAAACTCCGGGTCCTTCAGCATCCCTGTGGCCCTCCTTCCCTTTAAAGCCTAACCCAAAGAGACCCGTCTCAAGGAGATATTTGGTCTTAAGAAGCTTCTGCTAAAGCAGCTGTGGTTTCTGGGACTACCAGTCAACACAATCACTTGTTAACTTCAAGAAATAAATCAGCAGTTTCAGTTAAGGAGCGCACACTGAAACTTTCAACCCCAGTGCATCTGATTCAAGTCAGTCCCTCAAACAGGTTCCTAAATAATAAAACCTACTAGCTGTGCTGAAGCTGTGACCTCACACCTCAGCCCACAGTGACTCAAGGCATGGATGTCTCAGACACTCTACTGACAGAGCACACAGATTTTTTCTTACTTTGCTTCCTGCTCAAGCTGTTCTTCTAGCTGAGCAATCTTGGCCTCTAGAGTAGAAATTGTTGCCTTGAACTTTGACTTCACAGATCCCTCCAGCTCCTGCAGCTTGGCTTTCAGCTCTTTGTTCTGCCTCTCCAGCTGCTGCCGTGCATTTTCACTCTTCTGCGCAGCACTCCGCTCCCCGGCCAGCTCAGAATTCAGCGTGTCAACCTTTCAGAGGAGGAGAACAGATCATTTGGTGCTATTCAGAGCCTCCACTCAACCCAAGCACGAGCTGTCCTGATAGCAACTGCCAGCAATTCACCTGCAGCGTGGTCTTCCGGAACCGCTCGTTGAGAAGCTCCATGTTGCTCTGCTCTTCTTCCAGCTCCTCCTCCAGCTGTGCAATGCGAGCCTCCAGCCGGCGCTTCTCATCCAGCAGCGCTGACCTAGGAGAGAAGCACTGGGGTCAATACACATTCAGGCGTGATACAAAGCCAGTTGCTTTGTACTCATGAAGAAAAATGAACACAGAATTTGCCAACAGGCTACTGAGAATTGCAGCTGCTGCTGCCTGCAGTCCTTCAGATGCACACTGGATACGTTTGATGACTCACTTTCCTGAAGCGCTGTTTGCAATCTCATCAGCCAGCTCGTCCCTTTCTTGCTCAGCGTGACGACGGGCTCGTTCAGATGCAGCAAACTCCTGCAAAGGTTTCAGAAAAGATGCGTTATGAATCTCAGAAGACCTGTAAACAATTTGTCCTTGGAGTAACTTCTGGGAGATGCTTCGAAGTGTAATATTCCTGCAATCACAGAATCACAGAATGGCCTGGGTTGAAAAGGACCACAGTGATCATCTGGTTTCAACCCTCTGCTACGTGCAGAGTCACCAACCACCAGACCAGGCTGCCCAGAGCCACATCCAGCCTGGCCTTGAATGCCTGCAGGGATGGGGCATCCACAACCTCTAAAACACACGAAGAACAGTAACACTAAGCTGTAAGCAGTAAGAAAAATAAAAGACACTGGACTGATCACAGTGTGCTACATGCTGACTGTAAAATGGGCACCATGTTAAGCAAGCTTAGTTTCTTACACCTCCAGAGTACACAGCATCAATGCAAGAAAAGAAAACAGACTGAGAGGCTTTAGCTCAGTAGTATAAACAGGACTGAATTTCACATCTTAAACTGTATTATGCGGCAGAAAGTCAGCAGACTTCAGTGGTCCATTGAGGTGGGATGGTGGAATTCCTGGTCCTCATGCCCCAATTTCAGTACTGACACTGTGCACCACACCTTTCAGAGACTCCTGAACCTCCCTGCAAGTTCAGTGAGGCCTCAAATCTGTTTAAGCTGTCATGCAGCTCAGACAGAGAAGTAAAGGATTCTGCTGGAATGATTCCACTGAAGCCAAAGCTCACCAGAGAGCTGCTGAAGGAAGCAGGGTGATGGGGTGGGAAGAGACAGTTCTCCTGGTTCCCATTTCTGTTCAACACAGTAGGACAGATTTTCACTCCTACTGCCTGACCTTCTCCTTACTCTACCGAGGAGAATAAATGTTGTGAAGTTCACTCTCACCTCCTGGAGCTGAAGTATTTCTGCTTCGAGACCTTTGAGCTTCTTTTCACTCTCTTTGGACTGTGCAAAGATCTCATCTCTGGACGCACGGGCTTCTTCAAGCTCCCGCTGGTAGTCCTTCATTTGAGCCTGCAGTTGGAAAAGTCCCACAGCCACGTTGCATTAGGGAGCCACAGGATCTATTAGGAGCTCTGAAGCAACTTTGACCCTTTAGAGGAAAGGCCTCCCACCCCCAGAGTGACTTCATTCCACTTCAATGCATCTTCAATTATTTTTTATAGTTTAACTTCATTTTCTTGTCTCCATCATGCATTCCTCATCACAAATATCCTATTGTAGGGCTTTAATTAATTTGTTTGGTATATTTCTTGCCGAGAAAAGAACTCAAAGAGCTGTTCCATTACATTTACTGTGGAACTTGTGGAAAAGATAAAGCTTTTGGAGTGATTTGGGAAAAAAAAAATAATCTATGTACTCTGACTGGAAAAGCATATTTCAATTATACAAGGTAAAACTTATCTCAGTGCAGCAGTACCAAACCCACTGTTTTGTACATATGGGCCAGAAGCACATGCTTAGCTTCTACTTACACACACTGCTAAGACCTCAGCGTGTGTTAAGCTGCACCAGTTTGACTTAAGATGCTAAAAGAGCATGAAAGCTGGAGAGAAACTGCGTTTAAATTACACTTACATCTTTAGAATGCCTCCAATCTTGAGAATACTTATTTGGGGTGCTTGTATGAAGGCACACAGAGCTCAGCAACAAGATCTCTACCTGACCTGTCCTTCTGGAGAGGAGGAGCACAATGCTGTCAGGTACCAGCACGTCTTGCTTCAGCCTTCCCTCCTCACCCACAGCCTGGACTCAGGCCCAGAGCTGTCTCTGTTCAGTTGGATTGCCAAGGCATAGAGAGGACAGGGCAGAAAGGCAACTTAATTTGCCATGTGCCTTACGTGGTCTTGCCGTGACCTCACACTTCTGCAGCTTTGGACCATGGCACTGAGAAATCTTTGGCAAAACTCAACTCTAGCAAATGTTGAATAATTTTCTGGGAAAGGGAAATAAATCCTCAGCGCAAGGACTGGGATCTCTTGCCAAAGAAGAAGAATGAGCAACTTGGAGCTTTTTAAAAGCAACTGGAAGTTACTCCTCCTTTTTCTCTGAAGCATTTTTGGCTAAAAATGCCTTAAGATGTTCTTCTTGAGGAAGCAGCAATCAGGAACAGCTGAGCCCAAATCAGTAAATTCAAAGACATAAAATCTAAAAAATGTGCTCTGTAAAGCAATATTCAGTAAATCTTTCAGAAAGTGTTGAAATAAAGAAAAAGACCACTACTGAATAGAAAGGACAGCCTTAACTCCTTACCAACAGAAGGATGAGAAGAGATGCTATGTTCAGGCCAGATACTCTGATACTCTATGCCAGCACAGTTCTGTACAACATTCCTCTTGCTTTCTAACTACAAATGTGTTTAATGAGAAGCAACAGACTTGACTGTCACCAGAGGACAGAGCACGGTTCATTAGCTGGGCTTACCTGGAGCTTACGCAGCTGTTTGATGGCTTCATCTCGAGCCTTGTTTGCAGCTTCTATCTGACCTTCCAGGTCTTTCAGATCCATCTCCATTTTCTTCTTCGCTGCTACAGCAAGAGCCCTCTGCTTGCGCTCGTCCTCCAGCTCTGCCTCCAGCTCTCGCACCTGTGAGGAGAAGGCATTTAGCAGATCTGTCCCAGCAATGAAACAAACACAAAGTCCTAACTAATGGTCTGAGAATCCAAAAGGCCTTTGCACAATTGAATGAATGTGACTTGATTGGAAGAGACTACAGAATGCAAGCTACAGGGGAAGACACTGCAGATGGCAAAAAACAAATCCACAAATTGGAAGCAGAGATCTCTGAACTGACAAAAAAGAAAACAGACAATAACTCACTGTTAGAAGCATTCCCATTTCATCTGTTCATCTACTTAGTGATCATAAGTTATTCCTCTTTTTGTATATAAAAATCATGCTTTGCTCCTTATGTTAACATCAAGGGCTTCCATCCTATGCAAGTTAATGACAATTTTTGCCTTGTAAAACTTCAGAAGCCTTCCAAGGCGGTTTGTTTCTACAAGATCCATATATTAGAGATTCTCAGTTATTCAGTAAGATCAATGCTAGAGATTTTTTATAGGGTGGGGTCTTTAAGCAAATGATTTTATTTTCTAGTAGTAAGTTACTATGGAAGCCTGAAACTTTGGCAACAGAGCTTCACACCCTTCCCTCTATGAAGTGCAATGAAGTGCAGTAAACCAGACATACTTGTTTGACCAGCATCCTCTTTTTCTCTTCATTCTGCTCATCTCTGGCTTGCAGATCTCTCTCAAACTGGGCTTTCATAGCTTGCATGTTCACCTCCAAACGAAGCTTAGCATCTTCTGTGGCCTGTAGTTCATCTTCCAGTTCCTCAAGTTGAGTTCTCATCTCTTCAACCTGTTGCTCTAAAGTTCGCTTAGATTTCTCCAGCTCATGGACCTAAACCACAAACATTGATCAGACCCTCTCCCTCAGCTATCTAAACAAGAGTGCTTAGTAACAGTGAAAGAAGGCATGGATGCAGCACGCTATGCTTTGTGATGATGCTCAAGTCTGAAACAGAACAGGCAGAGAAGCTTTTTTAACTCTGCACTACAACAAAAAGCTGTGTAGATTATTAGAAGAGGAACTGTGCAGTCAATGTGACAAAGAGAACATACTGAGACAAGCTCTTTAATCTAGAGCAGGTGCCACTCGCCATTTAGCCAGCAACTTCTGCCCTCCATGGTCTCTTTGGAAGACGTGAATTAAGCCTGAAATATTACTTCCAGATTCTGTGCATTCATACCTCAAGTAGTTTGTGTTACATGATGCTTTCTTTTGTGTCAAACATACCCCTCCAGTGAGGGAGTTTTACTGTGCTACCTCCGTGTAGCGTAACAAAATAAAAGGAGATAAAGTACTCACATTTTTGCCCACATCATCTTTAGAACTCATTAAGTCCTCCATATCTGCACGCAATTGTTTGTTCTGCCTCTCAAATTCTTCCTTTGCTTCCAGGGCTTCTTCCAAAGCCCGAGCCAGAGACAGTGCTTTCGTTTCCTTCTCCCTTGCCTCTGCCTCAGCACGATCTCTCTCCTCTGCATATCTAGCAGAAATGTTCTTCTCTTCTGCCAGCATCTGAACAACAAAATAACACAAACAGGTAAATTAATCTCTTTGTTCTGTAATCAGCTTCTTACAGCCCTGTGTCTTATAGTCACTCAAGTGGTCAACGGTTTAAGTTTAATCAGCCTTCAGAAGTTGTCTCTGGCCTTTTAAGACTTGGTCAGAGTGCTGGTTAAGAAACAGCTGAAGCTGTTCAGGGATGAGATGAGGAAAGAAATCTATCAGTCAACACTAACGTGTTACATTTTGATCTTTTGGTCCTCCTGTCCTTTCTTACTGTAATCCCTCAAGCTTAATTAAAGCGTTTTAAGACAAGTTTCTGTTCCAGTATCATTTCCTTTTGTACACATAAGGAGCTTATTTCTTGATCTAACAGAACTCAAAGGTGATATGTAGCTCACTGATTGTCCACCCATAACAAGGTTCACGATGCTCACATCAGAGTTATCAATAACCACAGTACTCTGGCTGGATTCTTCTATGTCCAATATTAATTTCTGCGGTAACTACTTAAGCAAATGCCATTTAAAAATCATACATAGTAACATGACAGGAAACTAGATTACCTGATCAAATTTCTTCTGCTTTTTCTCCAGGTTAGACACAATCTGGCGCTGATGATCCAAATCTACCATCAAGTCATCCAGCTCTTGCTGCAGACGATTCTTTGTCTTTTCTAGTTTGTCATAAGCCATTGCCTTCTCTTCCAGGCGTTGGCTTAAGGATTCCATATCCTTCAGTAATTTCTTCTTATTTTCCTCCAAACCTTCAATTGTTCCCAGGTCATCATCTACCTTCTTCTTAGCCTCTGCTAACTGAAATGTATCAAAAGAAAATAATAGTGCTTAGTACATCACGAGAAGAAAACAAAAGCATCGAGCCCAGGCTACGAAACCACAAACAGATGCTATCGCTGGTTAAAGTAACACAAAAATGGTGAGCTAGCAGCATACAAAACAGAGCAATGTTCTGCCCATTACAGTTGGTTGTGCCAATCATTACTGCAGTGGAGGAAAGATATAGGAAGCTATTCAGAAATGCAATCCACTATTTCTGCAAGTTAGATCACAGGTTGTCTTGAGTTGCAGGAGACCTTGAGGAGCACCCAGTTCCTGCTATGAGCAGGGCACCTTCCACCCAGACCAGGCTGCTGAAGGCTGTGCTCAGCCTGAGCACTTCTAGGAACAGGGCATCCACAGCTCCACAGATGCGACAGACTGGCTTGGCAACTTCAGATGACATTTCTCCTAGGTCTACAGATCTTACAGACGTTCTGCCGTTTGCAACAACCTACCTGTGCCTGCAAGGCTAGCATCTGTTTCTCCAGGTTCTTCCTGGCCTCCTCCTCCTCTTCCTGCTGCTCTTGCAGGTTGTTCTTCTCCTCTTCTAGCTGCCTAATTCTGCTGCTCAGGTTGAGTTTCTGGCGGGTTTCTTCCTGAAGTAGTTCCTGTCACACAAATATTCAAAGCTCAGTTTGACTACCATCCTCCATTGCTCTGTAAAGAGTTTCAGGCTTAATTATTTTTCTTGCAAGATTTTCGTTCAGTGACATGCTTATGAAAACAACTGAAATTCATTTTCCAATAAGGTATTAAATATTCATTTGGGGCAAACCTCTATAAAGCACGTTTCTGATAAGGGAATATATGCCACAGTATTCTAGAAGTTCACAGATAATATTTTTCCTTTGTTTAGAAGGGATGAGCTGAGAAGTTATCCTTAGAGTTTACTTTTCTCCTTTAGGACAAGCATAGAATACCTATTTAAAATGACCTAGGAATAAAAAAAACAGCAGTAAATCTTGCAATGGCAGCACACTGAAGCTTTGCTGTATTGCAGAAATGTAAAAGTCAGTTGAAAAAACAGCTGTAATGTGGTAATAGAAACCTGCCATAATAGAAATTAATGAAAGGTGTAACAACCTTCCCTCAGCCCCCTTCCTCACTCACCTCTAACTGTGATTAACAACATTCAGGTAGTCACCATTAGCATTTTTACACCTGAAGAAGTGTATTTGAGTGATAATTACATAAAACCTACATTATTTAAAATAAATAACAGCTACAGGCAGTTTTAAGACCTTAAGCTGTAAGAAATGTTATCAGCCCTCCCCTTGAGGTACCTTCCATATACTTCAAGAATCTCATTCACATTAACATTCTACTTGGAAGAGCTCTTCCTGACTAAATACTTATCTCCCACAGACTACAAAATAGAAGAGAAACTGAAAGGTTACCGTCTATCAAATACTGTATCTTTGATCATGAAAAACTGGCCTCGCACATAGCTGAGCAGTCATTTATACATCAAATTTCACTAGACTCAAAGAGGAAGTACAGATTCTATTCAGTGGACTTTCAAAGCCATGAATGAAAATGTATTTTCTGCTCTGCAGTTAGAAGTTTGGTAAGGAACAAAGCTCAAGTGCAGATTTCAAGCTTCACTGCACACACACCTGTGTATCCTGAAGTTGGGATTCCAAACTAGCTGCATCCTTGGCAAACTTGATGCCTTTCTTCTCTGCTTCCTCCAGGAGACTTGAGACATTATCCAACTCATTCTGCAAAGCAAGCAGCCTCAAGGTAACAGCATGCAGCTGACTCATGGCAAATCCTACATCCCACTGGGAGCTGAAGCTTCAGAACCAGCCTCAAATTCCAGGTATGCAGTGACAACAGTAGCTCCCAGTATATAGGTATCACAAAGTAAATAAATTGAAAATTGGCTATAAACTTGAAGTTGGATGCAATATTGAATTTCAGTGGTATAACATGGTAGGTATGCCATTTAATGGAACATGTCACTCCAATATCTGCAGGCCAATATTCTGCATTCACAGTCAAATGTTATTCTTAGTTATAGGACTATATGGGATCATGAATTCGAGGATTATCATGATTACATCTGGCTTTAAGGCACCTCTACAAAGGCTACCATCACGTGCCAACTCCAGTTACTTCAGACTATGTTTCTTAAGGGATGCTGTAAGAGGATACATGAAATCTTCCTCTGAAATGAACTGGGCCATCCCCATTCTGAAGGGCATTATTTTGATTTACCTCAGAATTCACTGCTGTTCTTCAGAAGTCAGCCCTGGCTCCTTTTTTGCTCATTTTCTCTATTTCCCAAATAATGGGACTTATCTGTCAAGATCTCAACTTTGAAGCACAAAAGGAAACCGGTGACTTTCAGTACATTTCGCTCACACCTCCAAATGAGAACAGCCTTGTCTTCTCAATCCTCTATCCAAGATCAAACCTGAAGGCCAGCAGCTGGCAGAGCCTCCTACAGGATTTGGTCTCCGGAATGGGAAGCTATGCACTTAGAAGGCACTATTAATTATTACACAGCTGCACAGTCAGAACATAAGCCTGAGTTTTTTGGGCTATTTCTTTCAGAGGTATGTCATCACTTTAAGGCTCCTGAAGTCCACGCCAGCAACATGACTGAGGTCACTTCCCACATCTACCATGAGCCCAACTCCTGGAGACCTAGCTGCATCTTTGAAGGATGTTTTGCCCAGTTATTTCTGCAGACATCTGAAGTTTTCACTTTCTTACCTATTTTTCAGCAGCTCAGGACTTTCATAAAGCCTTACCTGCAGCTTGTTAGCTTTCTCCGCCAGCTCCACCCTCAGCCTTTCGCCTTCTGTGACCTTAGCAGTTAGTTCTTGTACCTGAGCATCAAGCTTCTTCCTCTTATGCTCAGACTCTGCCTTGACCTGCTGCAAAACCTTCACTTCACAGGCCAACTCCTTGTTGTCAGACTCCAGGCCTTGCTTGTTTTTTTCAAGATTTGCTTTGAACTAGGAAAGAAAAAAAAATGACAGAAATTCAACACTTTGTTACATATATCAATAAAGGAATCTGCTAAAAAAAAAAAACCCTCAGTCCAGTAAATCCACTTTACAAGCTCAAAGATAAAACAAGCACTCAGCAAGCTGCAAGTAGAGTGCTTAAAATGTTGCCAGGTAACATTCTGTGTAGGTTAGATAAATATGAGTTGATGCAAGTTAATCCACTTTCAGACATTACAGGTATCAGTGAGCACCACAAGACTCTTCTGTGACTTCAGTAAGATCTGGGACATCAGTGCTGTAAAATGACTGTTAGAGTGGCACTGTAAGTAGGAAGGAATGTGCCCATTAACAGATCAGCATGGCTCATCTCACAGAAATAAAAGGAAAGATATCAGCTGAAGTTGCCCTGATTTTAGTAGGCATGGCAGCCTGGAAGTGCATAACAAAGCACTTTCCACCACTGCACTGACATTTGTCAAAAAAATCTTTTGAAACACCTCTTATGCCAATTATTTTTAAGTTCCATTCTTACTACTAGCTCTATTAGTTCCATTCTCACCAAAACTGACACCATTTTCTCAGAGGACCGTTGTTCAAGATTGCAGGGTATTTTTTCATTTTTCATGCCCTATTGTTGACATGTATTTAACAAGAAGCAGAGTATGCAAGATCTTCAAGTGAAAAAAACCTCATTTTCCAGCAGTTTAACTGCTGCATTTCTCACTCAGTATTTTCTGTTAAGGAATTCTGTGAGTTATTCCCTATATAAAAATGGGGCTACAGCTTACGAACTGTCCACAAATATATTTGTGAATGACCAAGACTGCCATCACATAAGCTAAATGCTCTTCTTGGCAGTGTTGGAATAATTCTGCTCTTGAACAAAACACCCACCAGCAGAAATAATGCTACCTATGGGTAATAACAAAGGAGTGCCTCCTCCTACCTGCTCTGGTGGTGGTTACCACAGAAGACAATAGCTGTACAGGCGGGCCAGATGCTCCACACATATCTAGCACTGGAGTTCCCAGTACAAGTGCAGAGTTGGGAAGAACTTCACAGTACCTGCACTCAGAGCTCGTTATTTCTGAGTGCTGATGCTACAGTGTCCATATTTGGAAGCATTCTGCTGATCGCTCATGCTGTGAACTGCTTTTCACCAAATAAGCATGAGGATTGCTGGATAACTCCCACATGATTTTATCTCTAGGTGTATTTTTTTCAAGACCAATCAAGGCTTTTCACACAGATGCCAAATCCAGGAGTTTCAATATATTCACATGCAATACATTTGGTTCAATTACGACAGTAATGTATGTACAAATAAAGACAATTTAGCTCTGCAGATGTGAGCAGAAGGTCCCAGAACAGTTACATTACTTACGAAAAACCCAGAAGCAGAACAATAGATTTCTGTAATTCATTTTCTGCTCACCCTTTTGGCCTGTTCAAGTTGTTCGGAGAGCTCTTCCAGGGCAGTAGCATGCCTCTGCCTGATTTCCTGGATCTGTGCTTCATGGTTCTTGGTTTCCTCTTCAATTGCTTTCTTCAGCTCAGCCACCTCCTGCTCACGTTTTGTCCTAGAGTAAGCATCAGTTATAAATAAAAAAAAAAAAAAAAAAAAACACACCAAAACCACCATTTTAATCTTTAGTAAATGAAAGGTTAATTTTATCAGTGCTTTATTACACAGGTACATGACCCTACCTCAGCTCTTGCTGTGCTGCAGTGGTATCCAAGGTATCTTCCAGTTCAGTTTTTAAAGCCTCCAACTCTTCGCTTAAATCTCTTTTCTGCTTTTCTGCCTTGTTGCGTGATGCCTTCTCAGATTCAAGATCCTCCTGCAGTTCTGCAATCTGGGCCTGCAACTCTCTTATCACTTTAAGTGCATTGTTTTTCTGAACTGCTTCTTCATCACCTCTGTTAAACAAAGGCACAACAGTCAATAATATTTCTTTGTTCTCATAAGTCTGGCATTAATTATATACATAATGGCTTAGAAAAAACACACATTGTAAAACTTCAGATCAAGTGTGCAGTGGCTTTCTGAATGTCTTGACAAGCACAGTGCCATAAGATGCACTGTAAGAATGATCAAACTTTTCAAGTTAACATCCAAACATTCCAGTTTTGGAGATCTCATTCAACACCATTCCAAAAATGCACTGTCTGATGAATTCTTTCTGCAAAATAATAGATCACTATTCAAAAAATAAAAATGCATTTCATCTATATCATATTGTGCAACAGCAAAACTACCACACAAGTCCTGATCATCTGTTTCCCACCTAGCCATGGAAAGCACTCTGACTCACTGACAATTAAACGTTTTTCCCTTTTGGCTCTGAACTCTGGGGACCAAACAGCCTGCAGAGCTCCAGCTCTTGTACACTGCTGTACCTTGCACCTTTGTAGTGCAAGGACATAAAACACTGAATCCTGGTTTGGCCATGCCTGCTCACAGCACACTGATGTCTACAGATTCCCCCTGACAGATGTGAACTGGCATCTTGCTAACACTCCCAGCCCAGTATGTTTACAGTTAACTCAAAGCAGTCTTGGAAAGCAGCTTTCTACCATCCCTCATAAACCCCACTGTGCTCTGACCTTGCAAGAGCAGCCTGCAGCTCTTCCTCCTTCTTGGCCAGCTGGATTTTCAGCTCTTCAATCTGGGCTTGCAGCTCAGCTATTTGGTCCTGTAGATCTGTTGTTTCACCATCCAGTTTTCTCTTAGCTTTTTCTAATTCCTGACGTGTCTTCTCCTCTTTTTTTAAGCGCTCTATAGAAGTGACAAAGATTTGTAAGTTGCTGTTTTTTTGTTTTTTTTTTTTTAATCTAATAATCCTCCAAAGGTTTGGGGGCAAGGGAGCAGGGTGGCAGGAAGGGTGGAAGTTTAATTAATATTAAGTCAATTTTTCATCCAGTTTCTAGCTGGAATGCTGACTGGGAGAGATAAAATAAAGAAGCAAAACTTCATGATGCAGAAAAAGTTCAAATAAAGACAGCTACCTCGGAGGAAGCAAAAAGTTTGAAGTAAGGGAACAGAAACCACTCAGCCTTAACAGAAAGTAAGGAATGGGGTCTGGCAGAAGAGCAGTTTGAACTGCTAAGACAGATGATCACATGCACGAGGATTCAAAAATGAAGATCAGCAAAGGTCTGGAAAAAATGACAGTGTGCACAGCTTCTGAAGGGGTCGGCAAGGCTCCAAAAGATCTGCTGGAAAGTACAGGCTTAAGAAAGTTTGGACAAACAGTTTTTTGGAAGCACCCGTGCCACTAACAGTTCCCATTGATATTCAGCAAGGCTTTGCAAACTTTAAACTTTCTTAGTTGAGATACTCCTGCCGAGGCATTTCTCTGTGAAAAACATCCACTTATCAGTGCTCTATCAATGCACCTCATCCATCTGCCTGCTGTTAGAGCATGCAGTCACTACCTGCAGCACTGCTCAGCAGTCAGCTAATGGCCAGCTATGTAACACACTGGAGTCACAGGAAGTTTTCCGAACTACTGATGCTTAGCACAGAATTAGCATAATTCCACATACAAGAGCATAATTATTAGACTTAATATTTTAATATTTTGTGGGTCCTCTTTATATACAGATTTCTTTCCCATACTTTCTAAGCTTGCTACTGTTTCAGGCCCTCATGTTCCTTATGGAGAGAGCTATGATGCTCAAGAATCTCTCACAGCCACCCAGGGTAATTCAGACCATCAGTACGTTGTTCTGGAAAATCCTCTCCCTCTAAAAAGTTTCTTACAAAACAACAAAAAAAGGCATTTTTCCTTCTGTTTTCTCATCGTATTTCTGAGGAGCTTTAGGCAGAGCACTGCCACAAGACAGTGAGAAGACACAAGAAATCTCACAGCAAAATTAATTGGTTTTTTGGTCTAAATTTTAGTGCCCAACAGCGCCAAGACCCAGGCAGAGAAAGCTTTAAGGCTTCTTGAACCACTGCCAAGAGTAAATATTATTTTATAGTGCTTTGCTAGCCAAGAAATTGCGTGCCTTACATTTAAGCTTTAATTTCCATTTTTTGGTCATCAATCTCAGAATGGCACCATAACCAAACACATCTGTCAAATACCTTCAAAACCACTAATCCTGATTCAAGCAAACAACGACTCCAGAATTATTTTCCAGTTTTACTCATTCCCAACTTATGGCCTCTGCCATAGAAGATGATTTTTAAAGAAAAGGCACATCAATCTCCTTCTATCCCTATTAGCTCAACACCTACCTACACAGGGAAAACGTAGCTCTGGTATTCTTCCATAAGCACCTCAGTTTTAAAAGATGTGGCAAGACAGGCCATTATATAGCTGGTGAAAAACTATTTCCAAATTAGGGCACAGAGTAATTCTGCCTTACGTTCTGCAATTTCAACTTGGCACTCTATTCACACTGTGTAATAGCTACGTACAATCGTAAGGGTTTTTAATACATTTACTTTACTTTTCAAATTAAGAAGGGTCACGTGTATACGTAGGGCAGCTTCTATCTGTGACAAAACAGTTCAACAATCCAGAAAAAATGGACAGAAAAATGGAGCCATTTCAGATATACAAAACATTGAGAAAAACAAAATAGTTCTTGTTTGCTTAGGCTTCTAATTTTATTTTTTTTTTGAATAAATGAATGGCTAATAGCATTCTTTCAGAAATGTTTTTTTAAGAAGTTATTATAGAAGAGCGTAGCAATTCCTGAGAGACAGATCCTTTACCTTGTTACTAAGGGATTCGTGCAACATCACGAATTCCTGAATGCATCTGTAAATGAAATGGATTCTTAAAACTGTAACATGAGTTGAAGAACAACACGGAAGAGCCAGATGCAACAAGCCTTGCAAGAGCACAACATTTCTTGCAAGGTTTAGATAACAAACAACAGCTATTAAGGTATGTACATGTAAGGGTACATTTAGAAGACCAAATCAGATATCTATACATTGCTGTAAGTGATCCATTCCTTTCTAGCATGATCTCAAAGCTGTTAATAGGCAGATGTAAAAGAACAAACCTTCTAAATCAGTGATCATCATCTCCTGTTTGTTCTTCAGTTTGGCCAGGTTTTTGGCCTTTTCTTCTTCTTCAGCCAGCTGAGAAGTACATTCAGCAATTCTATCCTCCATCAGCTTCTTTTCCTAGTTAGGAAGTGAGCGGGAGGGGAATAAATCCAATGTTTCAAAGAGTCTCTGAACAACACAAACAACTCAAGGTACAAAATCCACAGAGATCTCACATAGCATTCTATACAAGTGTTACGGCATGTGACTGATCCATCAATATTAAGGATCAATTGGAATAAACTGAAGTAGAATGAAAACATGAACATATGTTCCCCAAGAATGTGACACGTGGGATTAACAGCTAGGAGGGCTGGTTTCTTTGCTTATCATTTAAGTCTAAGAACATCTGTACAGTTCACAGAGAATAATGGTAGCATCTGTAGAGCTACCAAAGAACAGTAGCTATGACAAACACTGCATCAAAATCTGATTGAGAACACTCAAGAAACACATGGAAAGTGTGACCCTTCTAAGGCCTTCTAAAGCAGCTTTAAGTCTCAGCTTCAACCTGTTGAAACCCCACAAATCTTCAGGCACAAACCCTAAAGGCAACAGAGCTCTCAAAATATCTGAAGCTGCTGCTGTCACTTGGTGTTACTGTTATTTCTGAGGAGAATCTCTACCAAGCATACTAGCCTCACCTTCAAAAATTTGGAATTTTGGTCCTCCAACAGTAGGATCTCTTCTTCCATCTTCTTGATCTTAGCTTCAGCTGTCACTTTTTCAAGCTGCAGCTTCTGCCTAGCTCCCTCCTCCTCATCCAGCTGTTCCTCTAGGTCCTGGGAAGAGAGGCAATTGCATGTGTGTATTTTCCAGGTTACCTACATGTTAATATTCTTCTTTTTTTACTTAGTGGGAAAAATACATTATTTTGGAAAAAAAACAGTTGCCGTAAATAAAACTAAAAAAATACTTTTACTTTGTCAGATTCATCTACACTATCAATAAGCTGGTAATGAAATTAAGTGTCGTGTGACACAAGTGGAATTTTTTATACTCTGTATTTTAGATTTGGATGAAGTATGCTGCCTAGGAAACATACACTCACTCCACCACAATCTGTCACCCACCTAATTCTTCACATACAATAAAAATCCACCACAGAGGGAAATGGGACCCAGCACTATTTAATGATAACCAAGTTAGGTTGGGCTGCACGTCAACAACTTCCTAGGATACCACATCCAAATAGGGTATAAAAGCACACGTAGTGGGGAAAAGATGCCAGAGGATACCAGTCCCTGATTTCTATATGAATCTAGACCTCAATACTACAACTGGAATGGTTTTGAGATTGGCACAAGTACCTAGATACCAGCAGAAAAGCAGTGATGTATTGTGCTTCTGTTCATTCATGGATACTTACTAAAAGGCATCAAGAGCCATGGGAGGTGAGGTTTGTCTCTCCACCAAGTACTCTGCTGAAAGACAGTTAAGCTCTTGGGGAACCCCTCAATCAGTAAAGGTTTTAAGGTCCCCAGGTATTCAAAAGGAAACATCTAAATCATCTTCAAAGACTTCAGAAAAAACAAGCAACTCAAAGGAGATGAAGCTGCCTTTCTTTCATAGAAGCTAAGGGATTTTCACTACATTTATGTCAAAAAGAAACATTTCCCTTAAAATTGATATGATCCCATCAGTCTCTAGAAGAAAGCAGGCAAGCAGCCATTGCAGGTTCCTGCTCACTCAGGAAGTGCTTGCTGCCATTAACCCTCCATCTGAATATGCAATAAATCCAACATGGCATTTTTTACATTTCTCCTTCTTTCCTCACTCTCATACTTCTGGAATCCACAGAAAGCTAAACAGACTGAAGACAGTAAGAAGAAAAAAAGAATCAAATTGACTGTATTCCATACGTGGTGCTAAGGATCTAAGTTCCTCCACACTGTGGAGATGGTAAGCAAGCATTCCCATCCTTCTAACTGTTCTGTTTGCATTCTTTTCCATTTCCAATTACCAAGAAGCATACCTGAATATGGCCCTGCATTTTCTTTTTCTCATTCTGCAATATTTGATTTCTTTCTTCTTCCTCCTCAACCCTGGATTCCAAGTCATGGAGAATTTCTTCCAACTCTTGCTTTTTGGCAGCCAAGCGAGCCCTCATCTCCTCAGCTTCTGCAAAGAGCTCCGTCTCAGCCTGTAGCTGCTCTGCAAGAATGTTCTTCTCTTCTAGGAGCTGCAAATATTAAGGAAAAAGTAGTAGAGTGGTAGCAACTTAACATTTTGAAGTCTTTCATGAGAGACTACACACATATGGCAACTACAAAGTTACCTAAATGTCAAGTTCTGCTCCAGCTCAAGACTCCCTGGTCCACATGCAAAAATGAACATCTTTAGCACAGGGTTTAGCACAGTCCAGAAGGCACCAACTCTAGAAGCAGCACTAGAGCAACATTCACTCATTTGTGTCCCCACCCCCCCACAGACCCCAGCAGAGCACCTGCAGCACTTGCACTGTTCTACTAGCAGCACAAAGAGGAGGGAAGTGCCTGTTTTCCAGGACTTTCCTTGCACAGTAGCAGAGCAGTGCGTTTGAACTGGTATTCGCAGTCACTGTGTAAGCTCAAGAACATGAATTAACGTTCCCCCATTCAAGATATCCACACCACAGTAATATAATGCCTCAAATGACAGTGATAAATACAGGTCTGTCTTCAGTGACATACTCCTTCAGCTGTTCTTCAATTTGGTATCAGTCTTACCATAAATTCATTTTCAGCTTTGCCCAGCAACTGCCATAATTGCTTCCCTATGCCTTAAGCAGCACTGGCACGTGATGGAAGTATTTCACCCTAAAAACATATCTGAAGATAAAAAAGCTGCTGCTGCTACTGAGGTTTTCCAAAAACCAGGAAATGACAACAGAACTACCTTTTTGTTTTTTTTTTTAAATATGCTGTCTCTATTCCTGAAGAAATGCTTTCCTTTTATCTTCCTCTTTCAGCTTTTAGTCAAGTGTTAAGAAAACAGTTAACTTGCCTGATAAGAACAGTGCTTTGATCACAGATGCCTCCCTCACCCAGAAGGTAGTGCAATACAAATTCCATATCCTAAAAGCTGATTGGGACACAAACCTGTTGATGTTTCCTTTCCATTTCCTCAAGTTCTGCTTCCACTTTTGTCTGCTTTTCTTTAACCTTCATTAATTCTTCATCCTTGGCTTGAAGTTCTTCTTCCTGGCGAGTCACCTGAAGAAGAGGCTTCACCTACAAAGATTTAAAATGAACACATGAGAATCTGCATTCACTTATTTACTTAAGTCAGAGAAAGTGACAGAACATAACAAACCTTTGTGAAGACTCTCCACCACTGCCAGTGCCTAAGCTTTAAATATGCAGCACAATTCCTCTGCAGGATTTTCAGTGCACTCAGTTGCTGTTGTTTTTTTGCAAAGGCCCTGAAGACAGAGAAAGCAAAACATTTAATGTTAAATACAGCTAAGTAAAGTATCTGTCAAGGGCTCTGCTTGCTTGTTTTAAAGGTTACCCAACCCTTGAACACTTGTAGACCATAAAAGGTTTATTTTTGAGTTTGGGTGACTATGTGACTTATGAGTATTCACTCCTTACATTAAAAAGGCTAGGAAAGAGCTGCAGTCACTGCTTTCAGAACAATAATAATAAAAGCTGTTTGTTCTTACTGTTAACAGACTTCATCCTCAAAAAGAGTAAGTGAGAGTTAAACAATGAACCTTCCTTTAACTTAAAAATAAAAACAGCATTCCAAGGTACTTCTGAGAACCTATGGAGCAGGAGGAGAGATTTTTGCAGTCACTAGCTATATTGTAAACAGCTACATGCATCACACAGGTAAGCTTAAGAAAAGAGCTACTGTTAGAACGGGTAGGTAAAAATGACCTATTTGCCTTGGACATAACTACAATATTTTAAGCAACATGCTTTCTTAAGAAAAATCCTCAGATGGAAACGCTGAAGCCCAGCTCCCTAACAAAGAGGCTTAAAATGACCACAAGAAAATCTAGTCTCAAAAGCACACGTACTTTCTGGCCAGGTATCCTCTGCACACTGCCTGGAAGAAGATGATAATGTCTGTGATCTTCAGGTCTCGTTCTTCCTCTAAGTGTGCCAAGACACCAGCTCGGAAAAAGATCTTGCTCTGTCCAATTCTGTATAAGTTGGGGTCCAGCTCCAAGGCTCTGATCTAAATGGACAGGAATGCACATCATTTTTACATTAAGAACAATTTCTGTTGTTTCAACTTTTCAATATTTTAACAATATTCAGGCATAAACACTCACCATGCGCTCACAGGCTTGCTTGCCATCCATAAAACCTTTTGGAATTGCATTGGGAGTAAGGATCTCATACCTTTAAGGCAAATTAAAAATATATTTATATTCACCAATAAGCAATAACATTTTTATAAAGCCATAAAGCTATAGCCAACAAGTGTGTGGCAAAGGAGATTCTCCAGACCTGCAGTTTGGGTTGCTCTCACTTTTCTATTCTCTTGGGAGTAAACCTGTAGCATTTAAGTTCAAACCACTTCAGAAGAAGCGTTCTGGATTTTGTTCCAGCTATGTTTTGTTTGTTTGTTTGTTTCCCCTCCCTCCCCACCCCCCCCCCCTTAATTATTT